>JBBPQU010000483.1:0-19844 GCA_038092655.1 Boletus sensibilis | reverse complement strand
CGGCAGAGGGGGTGACCATCTCTGTTACAACATCCGCAAAGCCCTTCCTTTCGTTCACTTTGATATTCTATTCTTCTTCTTTCGGACTGTGCAGAGATGTCTGGTGTCGGTTGGGATGTACCGAACGGAAATACACAGGGGTCAAGGTGAGTTCCAGGGGGAAGGCAGAGGGCGGATTCCATGGCCTTTCAAACAACGCAATGAGCGGAAAAGGACCACCGCTCTGTGCTAGTCTAAAACCAAGACAAAGCATGTGACTGTACTATCAAACTTCCAGATGCCGAACTGGCATTGTCATTCACGGAGAGAAAGCACCGAAAAAATCGAAAATGCTCAGATCCTCGAGGACGAGAAGGTCAAGATCGAAAGCGTCGAGTGGGGTCGAGTCTCGTTCTGTCCCACCGACCCCCCACTGCTCGTGCCTGTCGGCATGGTATTTTACTTTCCTTTGTTACGCAGCGGCGACTATGCAGTAATTGCAACTCCTTGTAAGCACTTCTGCTGCCCGACTGATCGCTGCGTTGACGTTACCTGTCGATGTTACGGACCCCTGCCCACACGATGTCAAATGGTACAGCTTTGTATCAGCGATGACTTTGAGCAATGTCAGCGCCGCTTTTCTGATAGTACGTGCCACACACGACTTATCAAGGTCCACGCTTCGCGAGGATGACGTTGCGCCCATCCTTCTTTGCGATTGCACAATCCTTGATTGATATCGCACAAAGTGTATTGGTCTGTGGTTGCGCTCATTCCTCGCTGTGCCACAAAGCTTTGTCTTCGGACGAGTGACGCTAAGCGATGTGGCAGCACTTCTCTTCGGCGGGGTGAGTATTGAGAAAGGCACATGGGGTCATCTTGGTGTTGAAGCAGTTCATCGAGCACCTGTGTTCCGATGCCGTCTTGGCATTGGCCATGAACTGATCAAAGTAGGCGAGATTGAGATTGCTTGGATGGGCTGGCGTTGGGGAGACAGACGGTGCATGGGACTGGGGAACGGACGTGCCAGCGAAGGGGGCAGTGCCATTGGGATCATGTGTGAGAAGGTCCTGAGACGGCGGGACAGACACAAAGGCATAAAGTACGAGTCTGCAAAGCCTTTGCGCGGACGCGCGGTGGCGCGACTGATGAGTGGGGCTGCTCCGTGGCTGTGAGGGTCGGCGAGGTAGGCGGTGGAGGGCGATAAGAGCGTCGCAAAACGATCAATGTCGGCTTCATTGAACGTCAACGACAGCTGTAACGTGGCCTCCAAATCCTGTGCTGGAAACGAATGTTGGGATGCGGGTGAGGGATTCGTGAACCGGAGCAGTGGTTTCGGAGCGAGTAAGGGATGAGTGGGTATGATGTGCTCGTGTTCATCGTTGTATCGACTTGGAGTGACTTTGTAAAGACGTATTTGTGAATGAGTGTGCCCTGGGTCAAATCAAACACACATTCCGGTGGTTGGTGACGTTGAGGCATGGTCCCTAGGACGTACGCGTTGTTTACCGTGGCGCACGAAGAGAATGAACCCTGCATACGAATTTGTAGAACAGGGCAACTCGATGATAGGACGTGTTGGCGTCACCCTTTTGAATGTGTTTGCACCAGAACGACCATCCTCTTTTTTATCGCTCTCATACCTGACCAAGTATGTTTTTGACAATAGGTTGGTGGTGCAGGAATGGTAAGTACCTGCGCATGACATTTGAGAGTGCGATGCTGACGAAGATCGAAGAGTTGAGTGAATACAGACCCTCCTCCAGCACCATTCACTGAAAGGAAATAGAAGCGAACATAATTGATGCTCAGGGTGGCTGGTGGTCTGTTGCATTGCTCGTTGATGGGAGGCACATTGTGAGCAGTGGTGAGGAAGGAAAGATTCGACGTTGGCGACTGGAAGATGCCAAGGAGGTGGGGACGCAGCGATACCAAGGGATGCGAGAAGTATTGTTTGGAACATCGCAGTGTCGCGAGACGGCAAAGGGGTACTAGTCAGTGGGACGAGTACTCCGTCTAGTTGCTGGGTGACGGTGTGGAGTGTGGAGAGCGACGAACAAGCGACCGGATGGGGAATTGCGACCAGATCGACCTCCACTGGCCAGCGACTGCTCGGTCCCTTGCAACACAACATCCTCGAATTCCATGACTGCTGCGTAGTTTGTTGCGCCGCGGCTGCCCGCTCCGAACAGCTTCGAGCATGGTGTCCTCCGTCGACAAGTCGCAGATCACCACCAGTGACGACAATAAGAAGGGTGGGTAGTCTGCACTGTGTGAGAGCAGTGGGCACGCGCCCATGACACGAGGTGATTGTGCACGTGTGATCTGATGCGATTCGATAATGAGACACGTGTATGGCAGGCGACGATGGCGTACCGCGAGTAAAACAATCACGCATCCTTCTCTCCGTCGCTCTGATACCTGGCCGACTATATGTTCCAAATTTCCCCAGTGGCCAATGAATGGTGAGTACGTGGGCGGGACGATTGGAAGGACGATACTGACGAGAACACAAGAGTCGAGCGAGAACGACCCCTCCTCCAGTAACGTTCATCAAAAGGAAGCAAAACCAATCGTAATCGATGGTCAAAGTACCATATACTCAGTTGCCTTCCTCGTTGATGGGAAGCACATTGTGAGCGGGGGTGAGGATGAAATGATTCGACGTTGGCGAGTGGAAGATGGCAGGGAGGTGGGGACCCCAATGGATGCGGGGACGGGGACTCCGGGGAGTACTGTTTGCAACATCGCAGTGTCACGAGACGGTAAGTGGGTGGTAAGTGCCAGTGGGGCGGGTAGTGGCTGGGTTATGGTGTGGAATGCGGAGAGCCACGAAAAAGTGACCGAGTTTAAAGCACACAGCAATCGGGTGTGGGCAGTGGACGTCTCTCCGGATGCGACGAGAATTGCGACCGGATCGGAGGACAACATTGCCTGCGTCTGGTCGCTCTCGACCGGCCAGCGATTGCTTGGTCCCTTGGAACACAACTCGTCGGTGGTCGCGGCCAAGTTCTCACCTGACGAACACCTCATCGCTACTGCCACGTGGTACCGCGACGATGTTCGGATCTACGACAGTCAGAACGGCCGCCTCCTCGTCAACGTCCCAATCCAAGTCAACTCGCTCGATAATCAATCCGTTGCATGGGCCAGCGATAGCAAACAACTCTTTGCCATATCTCACAACGGGAACATCCACTGTGTCGACGTGTCCACCGGGACGACGCTCTCGAAATGGCCCATTCACAGCAGCATCGATCCCACGTGCATCGCCCTGGCAAGCAACAGCGCATTCGTCGCAGCTTCTGCAAACTCATCGGTCTCGTTCTGGGACACTACGACGCACAAGCAAATCGGGTCTGTCATCCAGCATACGGAGCACGTTGGGTGCATCGTCATCTCGTCAGACGACAACCTTGCGATGGGCGGGGGCACGACAATCATCCTGCAGAGTCTCTGTGATATCCTTCTCTCGCCTTGCTCTGACGTTGTAAGTACACTTGTATCACGAACCACTTTGTTGACTGTTGCAGGTTTTCCCTGAGCAGGCCGTTCAGTGCATGAAGGTGGGAAAGGCTGATCTCGAGGAGACCAGCCAATCCCTTCGTGCACAGCAGGAGAGTTCAAGTGCGTTCCTCGGCACCCTGACTCGCATGTCGTTGATATCCTCGTTCATTAGACAGTAAAATCGCGCGCCTCGAACAAACAGTTCAGCAACTCCGTAATGAACTCTCCGACTCCCAACGTGCTATCAAGTCCCTTCAGGCACAGGATATGGACTCGAGTACGTCCATCTCCACCCTCACTCACGCGTCATGGACATCCACGTCCAATAGACAAAAGAATTGTGCGTCTCGAAGAGACCGTCCAGCAATTCCGCACCACCGTCCAGCAATTCGCACACAATATAGGGACGCTAGATCTTTTGTAGTTGCTGGCAGTCTTGTGAGTTCTGAATCGTCTCTTGTTTCCGGATCTCTTACTCTTGCTATCTCAGACTCGACCATCCATGTTCTCATATTTGACATTGCTTTCTGTAACATATATCATCCTGTTGTACCCTCGTATCACGGCAAGTCTGTTGTAACTCGGCGGGTGGGCAGTGCCAGGTGATCACAGCCACCCAGACATGTCTTTGGACCAACAACAAATTGTCCGCGCATGAGTAAGCGAAGCGGTGCGGCTCTTTGCTTTTCGCTGCCTCGCTGCACAGCTGCAGCTCTCAGCTAAGGACTCGGAGCGTCCTAGCTCCTGCGTTGTGCCGTTTTCGCACGCACGCACCACTCCCTCTTCAGGTCCACCGTCCAACATATTGTCCGTCGTGCCATTCGGTCTTAGCCTCATTTCGTGACCTGTTTGGTGCCCATCCCACCCTCGCAGCTCACTCTGGCGGTTAAGACAGCGCTTTGGGGCTTTGCCCACACCATTTCGCAGTCTATACTAACTTTCTAGCTTGTGTGTTTACCACTCGCATTCACCCTTCAACCTATTCTGGTAACCAGACTGTTCTACAAAGCATGGATTGCCTCGTAGAACAGTCGAGTCACCAGATTACTTCCGGCGGCCTAGCTGTAGCGATCGAAATTCGCGGACTGTGCTCCAGCAATGCCAACAACTTAAACTGCAGTTGGAAAACCCCGACTCTCGGCCGCGCGGCAGAGGTACGACGCTGGGTGGAGTTTACTCTGGAGTCTAGCCTAGACTGTCATAGAGCCCATAGACTGCCCATAAGTCACATTTTGTGCGAGACGGAGAGGGGGTCATCAGTGGAACCAGTAGTGGCTGGGTGACGGTGTGGAATGCAGAGAGTCGCGAAGAAGCGACCGAGTTCAAAGGACAGAGCGGTTGGGTACGTACGGTGAATGACTCTCGGATGGGACGTGACTTACGACCGGGTTGACCTTCAAGCTTCAAGCTTCACTGGCCAGAGACTGCTCGATCCCTTGCAATACAACAACTCCCTGGTCGTGGTTTGACTCCAGATATCTGGATCTACGACAGTCAGAACGACCGCCTTCTCGTCAACTTCCCAATCTGATTCAACCCGTTGTTGAACCAATTCCTCGCGAGTCGTGTGGGCTAGCGATAACAAGCATCTCTTTGCCTTATCTCGCGATGGCAATATCAACTAGTATCTCGACGTGTTTTTAGGCCTCGGGACGACATGATCTCAATGGCCCATTCACAGCAACAGCGAGCCCACGTACATCGCCCTGGCAAGCAGCGGCACATTTATTGCAGCCTCCACCGACTCATCTGTGTCATTCTGGGACACTACGACGCACAAGCGAATTAGATCTGTCAGCGAGTATTCAGGTATCATTGTGTTCGTGGCGCAAAGACAATCAACGTTCGCAGTGTCCGCGATGCCCTTCCCTCACTGCTTTGACCTTGTAGGTGCAACTGCATCAAAACTCGCTGCGTGGGGTAGCTTCCTAATCAAAATTCGCTTTGTTGACTGCACAAGATGTCTGGTGAGGAGAAAGCTGGCGCATGAAAGGACAAAAGGCTGATCTCGGGGGAACCAGAGAATCAAATTATATACTGGACGAGGACCCAAGTGCGTCCATCGCCACCCTAACTCGTGTTTCGCTGAAACCCACATCCATTAGACGAAAAAATAGCGAGTCTCAGGAAAACCGTACAAGGACACCGTCACGAACTCGCTATATCCCAACGTGTAGTTATTCAAGACAAGGATAGTCTCAACGAAACCATCGACTCCCTTCGTGCCGATTTTCGTGTATTGGACGAAAGCTGAAGTGCGTTCATCGCCACCCTGAGTCGTCCTGTATTGACACCCGTGTCCACCAGACAGCAAAATTGCGCATCTCCAAAAGAATGTCCAGCAACTCAGCAACTAGCTTCCCAAGTTCTACCGCGTAGTAAATGAGAAGGATGACCTGAATGAGACCTCACGTCACTATGTGCAGACCTTCATATGCATACAGGAAACGCGCTCAAGTACGATCATTTTCCCCCTGACTCGTCCTTCCCTGACCGGTTTTCTGTCGTCAGTGTTCATTAAACGAAAAAAATAGCGATTCTCGGGAAAACCGTCCAAAAATTCCGTGACCGGATCGCCACATCCCAGCGAGTAGCCAATCAGAACGAAACCCTCATGTCCCTTCGTGCCAATCTTCACGCACAGGACGAAAGCTCAGGTGCGTCCTGACAGTTGCATAGCTTGTTTCGTGACTGCTGCCCGTTTTGAACGGCTGCAAGTATGGTGTTCCCCATCGACAAGTCGCAGGTTACCACCACAGTGACGACACCAAGAAGGGTGGGTGGGTCTGCTTTGAGATGAGAGCAAGCGCCAAGGGCATGTGATGAACCATGATTGTACATTGTGATCTGATGTGATTCGATAATGAGACACGTGTATGCCAGGCGACGATGGCCTCCCTCGAGTAAAGAACCACACATCCTTCTTTCCATCGCTTTGATACCTGGCCGACTATGTTTTCCATATTTTCCCTGTGGCCAACGGATGGTGAGTATGTGGGCGGCACAAAGGAAAGGACAATACTGACGAGAACACAAGTGTCGGCTTGGAGGGAAGACTGTCCTTCGTCCAATAACAGTCACCAAAAGGAAACAACAACAATCGAAGATGGTAAAGGCGGGACAATTGAAAGTGCAGTACTGACGGGGACCCAAGGGTCGAGTGAAAACGACTCCTCCTCCAGTGATAATCACGAAAAGGAAGAAAAATCGATCGCAATTGTTGGTCGAGGTGATATATATTCAGTTGCGTTCCTCGCTGATGGGAAGTATATTGTGAGCGGTGGTGAGGAAGGGAGGATTCGACGCTGGCGAGTGAAAGATGGCAGGGAGGTGGGGACTCCAATGGATGCGGGGAGTGATGTTAACAACATCGCAGTGTCACGAGACGGAAAGTGGGTGGTGAGTGGGACGAGAAGTGGTAAAGTGGTGGTGTGGGATGCGAAGAAACACAAAAAAGTGACCGAGTTCAACGGACACAGCAGTGCGGTGCATGCTGTGGATGTCTCTCCGGATGGGACGAGAATTGCCACCGGATCGAGTGACAACACTGCCTGCGTCTGGTCGCTCTCATTGTCAACCAGTCAGCGATTGCTCAACCCCTTGAAACACAACTCGTCGGTGGTCGCTGCCAAGTTCTCACCCGACGGACGCCTCATCGCCACTGCCGCGTGGTCGCCCGACTCCGTTCGGATCTACAACGGTCAGAACGGCCGCCTCCTCGTCGACGTTCCAATCGGAGTCAATTCGCGCAAAAATCAATCCGTCGCCTGGGCCAGCGATAGCAAGCAACTCTTTGTCTTATCTTGCGACGGGAACTTCAACTGTCTCGATGTCTCCGCTGGAACGACACTCTCCAAATGGCCCATTCACAGCAGCAATGATCCCAGGTGCATTGCCCTGGCGAGCAATGGCGTATTCATCGCAGCTTCTGCAAACTCATCGGTCTCGTTCTGGGACACTACGACGCACAAGAAAATCGGGTCTGTCATCCAGCATACAAGTAACGTTGTGTCCATAGCCATCTCGTCAAACGACGACCTTGCGATTGGCGGGGGCAAGACAACCACCCTGCAGAATCTCTGTGATATCCTTCCGGACCTTTCCTCGCCATACTCCGACATTGTAAGTGCATTTGCATCACAACCTGGCTGCATGAGATGGCTTCTTAATATCAAACCACTTTGTTCACTGCTGCAGATATTCACTGAGCAGGCCGTGCAGCGCACGAATGTGGAAGAGGCTGGCATCGAGGAGACGATCCAGTCCCTTCGTGCACATGAGGAGAGTTCAAGTGCGTTCCTCGGCACCCTGACTCGCGTGTCGTTGATATCCTCGTTCATTAATGATTAGACAGCAAAGTCGCGCACCTCGAAGAAACCATTCAGCAACTCCGTAACGAGCTCTCCGACTCCCAACGTGCAGCCAATCAGGAGAAGGACACCCTTAACGAAACTATCAAGTCCCTTCAGGCACAGGAGATGAACTCGAGTACCTCCATCTCCACCCTCACTCGCGCGTCATTGACATCCACGTTCATTAGACAGAAGAATTGTGCATCTCGAAGAGACCATCCAGCAATTCCGTACCACCGTCCAGCAATTCTCACAAAAGATAGGGACACTAGATCTTTTGTAGTTGCCGGTAGTCTTGGGAGTTGGACTGTCTTGCTTCCGGATCTCTTGCTCTTGTTATCTCAGACTCGACCATCCATGTTCTCATATCCCCACATCGCTTTCTGTAACATATATCATCCTGTTTGTAGTACAGTTGAAAAGGTCATAATGCATATCGTCGGGACCTTTCAAAATCCGTATGCATTATGATATCTATACTTATTGTCGAAAACATACTTGGCCAGGTATGAGAGCGATAAAAAAAGAAGACGAGTGACGCTAACACGTCCTATCATCCAGTCGCCCTGTTCGACATTGTAGTCGTATTCAGGGATCACTCTTCTCGTGGACCAATTTCTGTAGCCGCATGCGCCGCGTACCACGCGCACTTCGTAGGGTTGAACGTCCATGCCCCAACTCCATGGCCACCAACCACCGGAATGTGCGTATTCGAAATTTTGACCCAGGGCATCTCGTTCACAAGCACGTCTTTACAAAGTCGCTCCAAGTCGATACAACGGCGAAAGTGAGCTCACCATGCCCACTCATCCCGTACTCGTTCCAAAACCACTGCTCCGGTCCATGAATCCCCACCTCCATCCCAACATTCGTTTCCAGCACAGGATTCGGAGGCCTCGCTACAGCCATCGTCGACGTTGAATGAAACCTACATTGATCGTTTTGTGGCCATCTTCCCGCCCATCACCCCGCCTGCCATGCAGAGCTTCACGGCCGTGGAGCAGCCCCCACTCATCAGTCACGCTACCGCGCGTCCGCGCAAAGTCTCTGCAGACTCGGACTTTGGTGCCTTTGCGTCCGTCCCGCCTTCTCAGGACCCTCTCTCACACGATCCCGATGGGACTGCCCCTTTCATGTCCATCTCGCAGTCCCATGTATTGTCTGTCTCAGCAACGCCAGCAATCTCAGTCTCATCTACTTTGATCAGTTCACGGCCAATGCCAAGACGGCAGTGAAACACAATAGAAGAGATGTGCTCACCTCGGAGATGACCAATCCTAAGTTGATCCGGGTCGAGCGCGCATCCTGCTTCCGCTGCGTCTGAGTGGGAGTGCGTCACCCCCGTCGATATCCTCCCCGATGGGATTGAGTACATCGCTTCCCACGTCCTCTCCCCCTCTTTCCCCTCCATCCTTCTCCACGGCATCGGCGTTACCTGAACCCCGCGTCGGCAGAGGGACGACCATGTCTGTTACGACATCCGCAAGGTCCCTCCATTCGTTCACGTTGATTTTCTATTCTTCTTTTTTTCGGACCGTGCAGAGATGTCTGGTGTCGACTGGGGTGCGCCGAACGGAAATGCACTGGGGTCAAGGTAAGTTCCAGGTAGAAGGCAGATGGTGGATTCCATGACCCGGGATGGGCGGAAAAGGACCACCGCTCGATGCATTGTAAAGCGAAGACAAAACATGCGGCTCTACCGTCAAACTTCCGGACGCTGAACTAGCATCGTCATCTGCGGAGGAAAGGCACTGACTGTGCTCGAAAAACTGAAAATGCTCAGATCCTCGAGGACGAGAAGGTCAAGATCGAAAGTGTCGAGTGGGGTCGAGTCTCGTTCTGTCCCACCGACCCCCCGCTGCTCGTGCCTATCGGCATGGTATGTTGTTTTCATTTGTTACGCAGCGACTATGCAGGAAATGCAACTCCTTGTAAGCACTTCTGCTGCCCGACTGATCGCTGCGTTGACGTTACCTCTCGATATTACGGACCCCTGCCCATGGGGTGCGTAGTGTATGATACTACGATGTCAAATGGTATAGCTTTATATCAGCGATGACTTTGACCAGTGTCGGCGCCGCTTTTCTGACAGTACGTACTGCACACGACTTATCTAGGTCCCACCCTTCGTGAGGATGCCGTTGCGCCCGTCCTTCTTTGCGATTGCATAATCGTTGATTGATATCACACAAAGACAACTCAGTTGATGGAGATCGTAAGTCAATATGATTGACAAGCCGACAGGTTCTTTTTTTTTCGCGATTGATGACCTGATAATCGTCTTTCTCGACCCGTTACCTCCACTGCTATCTATTGTCCCCGGGGCGTCGATTGATCAGATGGACATTGATCTCCCATAACGACAGGTAAACTGATTTCACCTGTTCTGGCCAGCGTTCCATATCATGGTGGGCTAAGGGTAAGGGGGCTTTGCCTAGCAGTGATGTAGCCCGTTTGTGGTCGTTCAACCTCCGTGACAGCGTCAGAGACCGTGATGGTGAGTACGAGGGAAGCCTGATATTACGGATGCCACAAAGGTGCAATCTCTCGTAAATACTCATCGTTCAGGGATATGAAAACGATCTGAAGAACGGCCGCCCCACTCTTCTTGCTGTCCCCACTCTGTAGAATACAGCCGAGTATCCAGCTTCTCTCTGTTATGTCTAAAATGAAGAGGTTTTAGACAGTCTGCTTGCGTTGTACAATGTGTGACAGGTCGCCCAATACATAATTCTCGGCCCAATGCCACGTCCTCAGATCGTCATGCTGAGCTGTGGGATAGTACTTTTGCGTATGGACCAACCAGTGGCAGCCACCGATGCTATCATCGTGGAAGTCCCAATCAGAAGCAAGCGAAGTCGGATATCGGATGTCGGGGATGAGCCGTAGTCGAGGAGGAGCTGACCAGAGCATTCCACGAGAGGTTACCAGCACGATTCCGTGCTCTTCCGCCGGTATGACGAACGAGACGGGGACAGTGCGTATCGCGCACGACATGGTTGACACCGGTCGATTTCATCGTAGGGCCCGCGACTGATCAGACGGGATCATTCAATCAGACACTTGTTCGTGTGAAATAGGCGCTTCTCAAATTTGTACGGGGGGAGGGGACATACGGGGCTCATTCTGTTATGACGAAGACGGAAAAGTTAATCGCCGCGGTTGGGACACAGGAGACCGGCTATTTGAGAATGTCAGCGTAGGGAACGGTTGATCGAGGTGATCCCATCAATGTCATTGATGTGATTTTACTGTAAATCCATCCACCGAGTTCGATCGACCGTCAGGCTATTGATAACGCGCTCGCTGCTTCTTGCTGACCTTGTCCCTCAACTGAAGTCGAGCGCACTTCAACAGGAAGGATACACCATCTTCCATACACCAGCCGCCATTTCTCAATGCTCTTCCTTCCAGGATGGAGACCCATGAGTCCGGAGATGTCAAACCGCGACAGCCAGGACCGCCTGATGGTCTCTGGCGAGTCTTCAAGCTCGCAATCGCGTGGGGAATCATGGTATGCCGTTCAGAAGCGTTGTTTCCGGAAGTTTCCCGGAAGTTTCAGCTTCCTCATGAAACCAAGGTATGCTTGCGATGCTTGCTAGAGACCTCTTGACGATCATATGTCGGGTACCAGCCCCTTTCAAAATGCGGACATCGACTCCATCTTGTTCTCGATTGAGACCATATTTCCACATTTCGCTTGCATGCTCCGAGACAACGCATGAATCCCTACGATATTGCTGACCTGGGTATCAGTCGATCGCAAACGATCTGATATCCTCACCTGAACCCCACGTCAGAGGGGACGATGCATGTCTGTTACGACCTCTTATGAAACCCCACTGGTCAGGATCCTCTCGACGTACCGCGAGGTCGCGCACCGCCCAATGCTCCAACACCCTGCATATGATGCCCGCATCAACAGCGATCACGGATGTCGAGTGAGGCGTCATTGTACAAGGCAAGCGGAAAAGCAAAGCGACTCATATTTCTGTGAAGGCAAGGCTGGAAAAGGATCAGGGTGGTGGTGAAAGAGGACCTGTTAGCTAGGTGAGACGAGAAGTGGAGAAGGTGCTGTTTGCGGCGGGTGTAGTGACCACATGGTATCGTATTCGATCATGGAGGTTTGTTGGGAGAACCTGCGCATAGTTGGAGGACATGATGATCGTATTCTCGTAGAGATATCCCACTCAAACCGCATACCTATCCGAAGGATCTCGCCATATGTATGTCAGACCTCTACCACGAAAAGATTGCAACTGACGAGAGCTTTTCCGAACCTCGTTTGATCGGAAACGAAAGTTACCAGTCACACTCCGCTGTACGTATGCCAGGCGGCGCGTGGACTGTGGTGAAATAGACTTGTGGATGAAATGCGTTGTTGGGGCTGAAGCATGCATCGCCAAAAAAAAATCGACGTAATCTGTTGCGCACTGTATGGCAGCAACAGGGAAACACGAACGAAGTAAGAAACCACAAAAGGAGTCCTTGTAACCATCCTCGAGTGCCACGACTGTAGCGTAGCTGGTTTCGTCGCTGCTGCCCGTTCGAAACAGCGTCGAGTATGGTGTTCGCTATCGACAAGTTGCAGGTCACCACCACAGTGACGACAAGAACAAGGGGGGTCTGGTAATAAGAGCAAGCACCCAGGACACGTGATGATTGTACATTTGTAATCCGATGATGAGACACGTATGTCAGGCGACGATGGCGTACCGCAAGCAAACAACCACGCGTCCAGTATCACAGTGTCAGGAGATGGAAAGTGGGTCGTAAGTGGAACGGAAAGTGGCAAGGTGACGGTGTGGAATGCGGAGAACCACGAAAACGTGACCGAGTTCAAAGGACACGGGAAACGGGCGTGGTGGACGTCTCTTCGGTCATACTCTGACACTCCGCTGTACGTATGCCAGGCGGCGCTTGGAGTGTTGTAGAATGGACCTGTGGATGAGATCCGTTATTGGGGCTGAAGCACGCTTTGCAAAACAAGAGTCGATGTAATCTGTTGCGCCCTGTATGACAGGTATAGGGAAACACGAACGAAGTAGGAAGCTACAACAGATGCGCGTGTGACCATCCTCGAGTTCCACGAAGTACTGTAACGATTTCGTTGCTGCTGTCGGTTCCGATCAGCTTCGAGTATCAGACAAATCGCAGGTCACCACCACGGTGACGACAATAAGAAGGGTGGGTCTGCCATTCGGATGAGAACAAGTGCACAGGACACGTAATGATTGTGCATGTGTGATCTGGTGCGATTTGATAATGAGACACGTGTATGCCAGGCGAGGATGGCGTACCACAAGTAAACAACCACGGCATCCTTCTTTCCATCGCCCTGATACCTGGCCGAGTATGTCTGCCAATGTGCGCCCGAGGCCAAAGATTGGTGAGTACATGGCCGGGACGATTGAAAAAACGATACTGACGAGAACACAAGAGTTGACATGGAGGGAAAACCGACCTTCGTCCAGTAACAGTCACCGAAAGGAAGTAACAACGATCAAAGATGGTAAAGGCAAGACAGTTGAAAATGCCATACTGACACGGACCCAAGAGTCGAGCGAAAATAATTCCTCCTCCAGTAACGTTCATCAAAAGGAAGCAAAACCGATCGTAATCGATGGTCAAAGTTACATATGCTCGGTTTCGTTCCTCGCTGATGGGAAACACATTCTGAGCGGTGATGGGGAAGGAAAGATTCGACGTTGGCGAGTGGAAGATGGCAGGGAGGTGGGAACACCAATGGATGCGGGGAGTATTGTTTGGAACATTGCAGTGTCACGAGACGGAAAGTGGATCGTGAGTGGGACGAAAAGTGGCAAGGTGACGGTGTGGAATGCGGAAAGCCACGAAAAAGTGACCAAGTTCAAAGGACATAGCAAATGGGTGTGTGCAGTGGACGTCTCTCCGGATGCGACGAGAATCGCGACCGGATCGAGTGACACGAGTGCCTGCGTCTGGTCACTCTCGACTGGCCACCGACTGCTCGGCCCCTTGCAACACGACTACTCCGTGGCCGCGATCAAATTCTCACCTGATGGACGTCTCATCGCCACTGCCACGTGGTACCGTGATTCTGTTCGGATCTATGACAGTCAGAACGGCCGCCTCCTCGTCGACATCCCAATCCGAGTCTACTCAGCCCTAAACCAATCCCTCGCCTGGGCCAGCGATAGCAGTCAACTCTTTGCCTTATCTCGCGACGGGAAAATCAACTGTCTCGACGTATCTACTGGGAAGACTCTCTCGAAATGGCGCATTCACAGCAGCGACAATCCCGCGTGCATCGCCCTAGCCAGCAATGGCACATTCATCGCAGCTTCTGCAAACTCGTCGGTCTCATTCTGGGATACTACGACGCACAAGCAAATTGCGTCTGTCACCCAGCATACAAATGAGGTCGTGACCATGGCCATCTCATCAAACTATAACCTTGCGATGGGCGGCGACAAGACAATCACCCTTCGTGGATTTTGTGATATTCTTCCCTCGCCTTACTCTGACGTCGTAAGTGCACTTGCATCACAATCCCGCTGTGTGAGATGGCTTCCTAATCACATATTAACTTTGCTGACTGCTGCAGATTCTCCTTGAGCGGGCCGTGCAGCGCATGAAGGTGGAAAATGCTGATCTTGGAGAGACCATCCAGTCACATTGTGCACACGAGGAGAACTCTAGTGCGTTTGTTAGCACCATGACTCACGTGCCGTTGACATCCGCGTGCATCAGACAACAAAGTTGTGTGTCTTGAAGAAACCGTCCAGCAACACCGTACCCAGCTCTCTGACTCCCAACATGCAGCTAACCAGGAGAACGCCACCCTCAACGAAACTATCAAGTCCCTTCGTGCACAGGAGATGAACTCGAGTACGTGCATCTCCACCCTCACTCGTGCATCATTGACATCCACATTCATTAGTCGGAAGAATTGTGCGTCTCGAAGAAACCGTCCAGCAGTTCCAAAACACCGTCCAGCAACTCCACACTCAGTATTCCGACTCCCAACATAGAGCGGATAGCTTCCTCCAGCTCCTTCGTGCACACGAGCAGAAACATCAATGTGAAGCCCTGTATGCCGAAGGCCGCATCATGGATGCTGCGGTCTCTCTTCTCGAGATCACCAACACCGTAAGCGAGGAGGTCAGAGCCAACAAGCTGATAATGGACTGGCTTGCTAGTGCGTATTTGTGTTGCACATAGGGGTAGAGTATTTAATTCTTACCCTCAGAGTTTACTCACCAATGTGCCACGACTCTGGAAAGAGTTGGAGACGAGGCATCGAACGCCGAGAAACAGGTCGAAGCGGTTGCAGCCTACTCTACTGCATTGTTACTCAGTCCCTGGGCCCCGAACACTGTACTGATCAAGTGGGCGAGTACAATATTGATTCACAACACAACGAACAATGCATTGAGTGCTGCTACCAAGGTATGCTTTGCATGGTAGGTTGGGTCCGCATATCGACTCTCTTTCGGTCCAGTTTCAGCTTCCGAGATTTGTCATCTATCAGGCAATCTGCGATGCTCTAACGGAGGATGGTCATGTCACGGAGGCAATCGATTGTTTAAGCCAAATGCAGAGCGAGCTGCCAAGGGACATGAGCACCCATGATAAGCGAGCACAATGGGAACTCGGTGGGTGACTGGAATGGCAAGTAGCCTGCGCTAATTCAAAGAACTTCTCCAGATTTTCCCAGACGTTGTGTTGAGAAGCTGGAGAAGCTGGGCGACGCTGCCATGGGCTCTCAGAACTACCGCGCAGCCATTGAACAGTACTCCCACGCATTGACACTCGATTCAATGAACCAAAGTGATATTCTCCTCAAGCGAAGCAAAGCACGAGCGCTCACGGGTTCGTGGGAGGAGTCATTGATTGATGCTGACAAGGTATGGATTGTATTTCGTGTCACATCAAACAGACCTCAGTGATCCATACTATTCAGGTCATCGAGCTCGACCCATCATCATATAAAGGGTACGAGAGGAAGCATGCCGCATTACAGGGCATGGGGCGTCACAGCGAAGCATTCGTCGAATTCAAGACGATGCTCTCAAAGCTCGAACAATCCCCTGATCCGCACATTCGCAGTCAGCCATTTCATCCGTATTGCGCAGAACAACATGTATTGATTTAATCTCGATCATAGAACTCCGTGATCAGTATGTCGATGCCACACCGACGATTCAAAAAGCGATCAACCAGACTATCCGCGGCATACCACGTGTACTCATTGACACCACTACCGGTCGTCTCCGTGATAAAACACAGCAAGTAGCACTTTTCGAGGAACTCCCGATCTACGACGAGCTGCGGTCTTCAATGACTACTCGGCTCGACTATGCTCGTATTCGGAGAGAGGTCAAGAAATTTTACCGATACGTGATGTTCTCCCACAGGTGGGAGTATGGCGAACCTCTTTTTCAGAGGGTCGAGCCCATCTCGATCTACGAACTCGAGTTATCCTCCCCGAACAGCAAGCTCCAGACATTTTGCATGCTCATCCGTTCGCTTGGATTCCAGTGGGTGTGGTCAGACACCTGCTGCATTGATAAAAAGGATAATGTGGTATTACAAGAGTCACTGGTTGCCATGTTCACATGGTATCGTGGCTCGTCCCTTACGGTCGTCTACCTCCGTGGTGTCTGGTCAGAGCTCCAGCGGCCTGGTGACCTGCGGAAAAGTATCTGGAACACTCGTGCATGGACATACCAAGAATATGTTGCCGCCGAGACTGTCCAGTTCTACACAGAGGACTGGAAGCCATACCTTGGCTTGAATATGTTCAACCACAAAGAGTCGCCTGCTATAATATCCGAGATGCAACAGGCCACGGGCAGTTTTACTCAGGAGTTGGCGGTTCTCCGACCAGGCTTGGAGAGGGTGCGCGAGAAGCTCTTTCTGGCTTCCATGCGTCACACGACGCTTGTGGAAGACATTGCGTACTCGTTACTTGGCATCTTCAATGCTGCCATTCCAGTCATATATGGTGAGGGCAATCGCGCGGTCGGTCGACTCCTGGAACACATTTTAACAGGTTCGGGAGATGTAACGATTCTTGCTTGGACCGGGCGCAAGGGAAGCTACAATAGCTGCCTACCCGTCGACCTCACGGTCTATAGCGAGCTGGTGCCGCCGCACATTCCACAACCCATCGAGACGGCTGAGATGGACAGCATGGTCACAGCATTGCGTTCATCTTCGCCCGACCTTTCCTTGGCTGTGAGGTTGCATGACCGCCTCAACGAACTTCCTTCACCTTTCCTTGCTTCAAGTCGACTACGCCTTCCTGGCATTGTTTTTCGGCTCACCGAGCTCGTCCACACCTCAGGTCCGGATCCCGTGACGAATCTCCACATATTTCATGTGACAACGTCCACGTTTGGGGACATAGCGATCAAGACAGCAGACAATTTGACTGGGATAAAGGATCTCTACCTCGTCCATCCATGGATCCGCCCGCTGCTCGATCAAGAGTTCTCGCATGGTGCGAATGCACTTGACAGAACTACACAAGCACTCCGGTTGGTCGCTCGTTTGAGGCAGCCATTCGGTGCGCTGTTCTTCGAGGCGGTGTCGCGTGTAGAGTATAAGCGCGTCGCCGCAGACAGTTTGATTATGGTTCAAGTTCGCGAGGAGGCTCCATTGGCCGACTTGATGGACAACATTCGTAGGATCGAAGTACATTAATCTCGATTTCAGTACTATGAACCTTTGATGGAGGTTTGAATTGTGATATGTCTCGCTTTCGTTTTTTCTTTTCTCTTGGTAGCTACACTATTGTAATTTGTAAACCATATGCTAGTATCTGCCTACATCCATTCCTCGACTATGTACCTAGATACCTAGATGGTATGTAATTCAATTGGCCCCCAGTTCAAGTACTTACCCATACGGACCTCCTTTTCCTTGTATATCTTATTCCCCCGCGCGTGTTATTCGTCGATCAGTCAGATTTGGGGGTCATCACGATGAACGGCATGCCATGCTTTTTTTTCGTCTGTCGAAACGGAACTTTTTGTTCCTTCTCCCCTTTCCCCCCACACTGACCAGCGGGTAGATTATAGAACATGTAGTATGACCGCCTGGGATGCAGTCGACCGAAGACACCGTACAACACGTTGAGTGTTCATCATCATGCAGTCCTAACCATGCGATATACAACACGCTAACAAGATAGTACGTCATCACACACAGACAACACGAACGAAAGTAAAAGAAAAGACGAGAAAAAGAAGAGAATAAACCAAGAAATCCAACCGCGCGTTCTGGCACCTCCTCCCCTCTCCTTCTCGCCCTTGTGCCCTCACCCCTGGCCGATACCCCACACATCGAGCCCGACACACTCAAACGACACGTCCCCCTTGGCCTTGGCCACCCCGTTCCGTTCCTTGCTCACGTGCGATGCGGGGGCACATAATGGGGGATTCCCAAACGTTGGACAGGGCGCCGAGGTGCCGTCCAAGAGGGCGCGTCAAGATACAGCCCACAGTGGCCATCCCTGGGTCCTCGTCGCTTCTGAATTAGCATCTAACCGAACCGGAAGAGGAAGGGAGAGGAAGGGAAGAAGAGGGTCCTATGTTGATCGAGCGAATACAAGAGCGTCCAGTGACGCGAGAGCTTCGTCAATGTCGGTAGATGCGATCGGACCTGAGTGGTCAGTCGGTACGAGCAATGCAACAGTGACGTGTGGGTGAGCCACACGTCACTGTTGCATTGGACGCACTAAATCGGCAATCTCTTCGTTGAGCACCTGCACGGTCCCTTCCCCCCTCACGACGAGCGTCACGCCCTTGCCCTTTCCATGCCGTGTGTGCGTCGTCGTCACTGTCCCGATTCTGATTCCCAACCCGACGGGATCTACGAGACCACGTTTCTCCTTTTGCTCGAGAACCTCAGAGAACCCCCGGTCCCAGGCGCGGTTGCCTGCGAACCCTGGGGCCCCTGTGGGTGGGAAGTACGGCGTCGATGCAAAGGGCGAGCTGTGCATGAGTGCAGTGCTTGCAAAGGGGGTGGCAAAACGGGGGATAGAAGTTGGTGCAGAAGGGGGGAGGACGAGGGGATGTGAATGGGCGCAGCAGAGCGGGGACGGCCCAATGGCAACAAGGATACCAAACCGGAAGGAATGCGCGATAGCGTTGCGTGCGCTGGATGCGATGCTGATGCCAGCGCCGAGAAGGTTAGAGGGGGAAGTGAGGGTGAGGACATGGAAAGCAGTGTACTCAATCCCGTCGGGTAGGATATCGACGGGGGCGACGCGCTCCCACTCAGATGCGGTGGAAGCAGGATGCGCGCTCGCGAGGGACTCTGATACTCCCCCCGCGCTCGACCCGGATCAACCCAGGATTGGTCATCTCCAAGGCGAGCACCTCTGCCAGCGTCGTTGGTCGACGTCGGGATGGAGATTGCGAGGGAAGTCGAGGTCGAAGACGGGGGCGGTGTTGAGTAGGTATTGAGAAAGTACATGGGGTCATCTTGGTGTTCAAGCAGTTCATCAAGCACCTCTCTTCTATTGTGTTCCGATGCCGTCCTGGCATTGGCCGTGAATTGATCAAAGCACACGAGACTGAGATTGCTCGGATGGGCATGCGTTAGGGAGACAGACGGTGCATGGGACTGGGAAACGGACGTGAAGGGGGCAGTGCCATCGGGACCGTGTGTGAGAGGGTCCTGAGATGGCTGGATGGACGCAAAGGCACCAAAGTCCGAGTCTGCAGCCTCGCGTCAAGTTGCGCGGAGGCACGACTGATGAGTGGGGGCTGCTCCATGGCCGTGAAGGTCTGCGTGGCAGGTGGGTTGGCGGGGTGGCGGGAGGGAAGAGGGTCACAAAACGATCATTAATGCTTCATTCAACGTCGACGATGGCTGTAGCGAGGCCTCTGAATCCTGTGCTGGAAACGAATCTTGGGATGGAGCTGGGGGATTCATGGACGGGAGCAGTGGTTTTAAAACGAGTACAGTATGAGTGGGCATGGTGTGCTCGTGTTCATCGTTGTATCGACTTGG
>JBBPQU010000482.1:0-19870 GCA_038092655.1 Boletus sensibilis | reverse complement strand
GTTTGTGCCACTGGAATATAACGAACAAGATGTCCCGGGGAAACGGCACGCCTTCCAAAAGCAGATATTCCACTACGAAGGCGAATTCCCGAGTCAAGGCGATTTGAATAGGAGACACTCCTTGTGCATCGAGAGTGGAAAGACTGGAACCAGTTCCAGCAAAGATCTCCGTCAACTGGAGGCATTCCTCTTCTTCAAACAATCTCATGGCAACGTGCACAAGACCATCTCCATCAAACGCAATGGCGTGGACATCAGCACCTTTTGCAACGAGCGAGCGAGCCATCCGAATGGTTTCTCCGTGTAATGCATTCCGACGTTTCAATGCAGAGAACAGGATGTTGCAGTGTAGGGGAACATCCAGAGAAAGCAGGTATTCCACTACATCAACAAATCCGCGAGTTACGGCGATTTGGATGGGTGTGTCGCCTTCAGCATTGAGAACGGAGGGGTTGCAACCAGCTTCGACGAGGATCTTTGTTACCTCAAGGCATTGCCTCTCGGCGGAGAACCTTGAGGCCGCGACGTGTAGCAGAGTATCGCCATTGGGCCCAAGGATACGTGCATCCGCGCCCTTTGCCACAAGAAGACCAACCATCTTGATAACTTCGTTGGCAGATCGGGCTTCGAGTGACGACGCACTGAACAAGATCCCGGGAGGTAGCGGAATGTCCTGCGAAAGCAGATATTCCACAGTAGAGAAGGATCCGTGAGCCACAGCATTGTCAAAAAGTGCTGCTAGTAGAGCACCATAATTCCATGAAGAGAGGTTGCGTTGGATGCTGATAAACACTTCTGCGGCTCGCAGGCATCTGTCTGGGTTGTTGGTCAACCGCCGGGCAATATCTTGCAATGTGTATTTATTTTCTTCCGCAGACTGTATGCCGTCCACCTTGCCTAGGATAAATGCTAGGATCTGTGCACGAGTTGGGGGGTATGCCAAGGTAGAAAAGATATCTTCAGACGGTAAGGACGACAACAAATATTTGTTGATAACAGTGAGATGGAGGGGAGCCTCGTCGCATAAGTTGCACGTAGAAGGATTGTAGCCAGCATCGACGATTATCTTTGCGATCGCCAGAGAGTCAGATTCATCGACAGAGCTCACGGCAACCTGTAGTAAGGTGTCATGATCGAGGACGTGAAGGTTGGCTCCTTTGCGGACAAGCAACCGGACCATCTTGTCACTTTTCGCGAATGTAGCCTGCATTGCGGTAAACAAGATTCTACGAGGGAGTGGTACGCCCCTTGCAAGGAGATATTCGACTACGGAGACAAATCCTCGGATTACAGCAAGGTGGATGGGTGGTCTATCGTCGGCGTTGGGTCGGCAAGGATCGCTACCAGCCTCAACGAGGATTTGTGTGATTCTGAGGCATTCGATTTCATCAGATGACCTGATGGCGATGTGAAGCGGAGTATCTCCGTTGACCGCGAGGGGGTTGACATCCGCTCCGTGCCTGATAAGCAGACGAACAATATCCACTCGCTCCGGGGAAGCGCCACGCAATGCGGACGAGACGATGTCCAATGGAAATGGTGTATTTGTCGAGTAAGCACTCCACGGCGTGAATACACCCCTTTTCCGCTGCGATGTGGAGGGTTGTTTCTCCCGAGAGGCTCTGTGCACAGCCAACCTTGACGAGTCTCTGCACGCATATGACCAGGTCCCCAACACCCCTTTGCTCCGGATCTTCCCCCTCGCACTCAACCATTGCCTCCAGAAGGAGTTGGTTATTCCAGGAAGGCACTGCCCATTCTTCAAACTCAGCTGTTTGAAGTAATCGTTTGATGATGTACAGGGGAAACTCATCGGGCTGCTTTGTGAGCACGCGCGTGAGTAGCTGGTCCAGGACGATGCTTCCTTCCGCCAAAAGTAGATCGATCATTTCTGCATGCCAGTGCTCAACAGCAACTTCAAGTGGCATAACCAGGCGATCAGCAGTGTTACCCACATCCGAGCCCCCGGTGTCCGCATCTGAGTTATCTTCATCCGATTCGTCCATACCCGTGTCATCTCCATCTGAGTTGTCTGTGTCAATGTCATCAACAGCCAAGCCAGGATGGTTTACATGGGCCCCTCGCGAGATCAGAACCCTAGCATGCTCTGTCTTGCCGAAGTGCGCGGTATACACAAGAGGATTCGTCCCATCCATGGGTTTAAAGGCAGTATGACGAACGAAGGTTTGGAATAGAGCATCGGACGAAAAGGCAACGAGGGTATAAAACGTGAAGTCGTGCTCTGAAGTCGGCCACGGAACCTCAGAGCGAATTGACTGAAGCAATTTGCACATTTGATCCCACTCCCAAGCATAGCGGCGAATAGCCACTTGAAGAATTTCAATGTCCTTGAAAATCGCCGCATTACCGGACCCAAGATGAGCAAGATGGTTGAAACCATCGGAGAGCACATATTTGAGAAGCGGGCGAGACGCATAGAATGTAGTAAGCCTGAGGTCCCGTTCCCGCATTAGGATAGACGATCGATCTCTGGATTCCTTCATCTGCTCGAGGCAGAACCCAATATAGGCCATGCAAAGCCTAGCCAGATGTTCGTGCGCATCTTCCACAACGATATGGTATCGTGGCAGTTTGGCGTAAACCAGTTCTCCGACGAGGTACTCCTACACGATGAGGGTGAGCGGGTGTCATGTTGGGAGAAGTTCACCCTTTTGATAGACTGAGCTCACCTTGACACTCATATGGGAGAGTGTGATGATGTCGGTTTCTTCGTGATGAACCACAAGGCTCCTGCAGACTTCCAATAAATCGGCACCTTTTATCAGTGCAAATCTGGGGTCTAACGCTCGCCGTATGGGGTCGATCGCGAGCCCTTCAAGAAGTTCGCGCATTCGCATGGGCCTTAGAGATGCCACTAGCCACATCAATGCACGCCGCACTAAGCGCGCGTCAGACAATCGCCTGTCGATCGCAATAAGAATCCTCCTGTATGTCTCTTCCAGTCCTTCCGGAAGGCTCTCGAGCACCCTCCGAATCTCCGATACTGATGTACACTTGTCGAGCGTGTCAATCTGACATTGCACCCAACGAAACCTTGAGCACGCAACTGTCAGTACAACTATTAACCATGTAGATCATTGCTTCTTACATGCCATCTGCCTTTGTACACAATCTTGACTGGATCTCGTCTTTCAGCCTCTCATCAAATGTTCTCAATCGAGGGCGTGAATCGAGCTCTCTTGTGACGTGGAGCAGGATATCAACTGACAATTCATTGGCCATTCTATCCATCAATACGCATGGGAAAGGAGAGAGAATATCAATGATGCTCTGCAGCGGTCGACTAGTGGCAAATATTCGTACGTCACCGCTGCTTATGATGAGCCCATCGAGGAGGGTCTCCGCCTCTCTGCACTCGTCAAGGGCGTCAATGACGACAAACGGTTTTCGACTACATAACTTCGTAATTTTGGATAAATAATGCGACAATCCCTTGACGTTATAGAAGGGTTCGACACGATTGTTGGTCTCCTTGAGTAGATCTTCGAGCAGATCTTCTGGGTCGACCATAACGACGCGGAGGTGAGATATTAACTGTGCAAGAATGGAACGCATGACTTCAACAGCACTCGTGGATCTCTTGGTTCGAAAATCGCAATAGAAGTACAGCAGGAGCTCGTCTTCGTGCTTTGTCTCAAGCAAGTCTTCGATCACAGAGGAACTGCGGGAATGGTTAACAGCTTTTGTCGGGTAGTAAGTACAGACAGCAACGTACGCCAAAACCGATTTGCCCGCACCAGCTGGAACCCATGGTCATTAATGCAGCCTTTGGAAGAAATTCAAAATAAAATAAAATACCTTTCCCTTGTAGCAATAGAAACGAATCATCACCACCCCTCCACGATTTATACTCATTCGTATAACGTAACCACATGCAAGTATCCGATTGGCGCAGCGATGTAGTCTCTTTCTGTTTCGCAGTGCAATCCAATCCATCAAGGAAATGTAGAAGTTTGTCCAGTTTCTGAGCTGCAAACAGATTTTGTGAAGACTACTTGCTGGATGTAGATGAAATTCATCACAGACGTACAGACAGATTCCCGTTTCCTCCGAATCTCCTCCTCGTCTACCATACAGTTCTTCGCAATAGACCGAAGCTGATGATTGTCTTGCATGATTTCATCCACGGTATTGCTGAAGCTCAGCTTAGAACGTTGCCCTACTAAGGCGACATAGCACGTACTCGACGTTCACCAACAAATTTCGCCCGAGACTCCCCGCCTCGTAGTTCCTGAGCAACACGGTTATGGACAGATGGCCCCGGATGCTAGAACACTCACCAGATGTTCGTCGTGAGCAAAAAGTGAAAGTGAGCCTTGCTCGCATAGAAATGTATAACAACGGTCTCGAAAGTCTCATCCTCTGGGCACCCAGATTTCGTTGGGACGAACTCCGAGAATGACTGTACCCCGTGATCAACTTTGAGTAATTTCTCCATTTCTTCTAACGTAGCCAAGCACGTTTCGGGTTCGGTATTGGACAACCAGTCCATTAGGCGGTCATCGAGCCTATATTGACGCGAAAGAGAAGGGTTGTTAAGGATTTCCAGGATGGCTCTACATGCACCAGCAATTGCTTGGAGCTCGATTTCCAGCCGAACAAGAGAGTATTCTCGCAGTCGTCTGATGCCCCGGGTATTGGAATACTGGGCTGCAGCGGTCTGAACAACCTGTGATATCAAAGCAATTGAGCTGAGAATCTTCTTGACAGAGTCCATAGAGCAGGTATACAATTTCTAGATAGCATATTACCCAGTGGAGGCGCTCACACGCACAGGTTCACGCGTTCATCGATGACAGGTTCAGGTTCCGTCGTCGGAGTCGGTCGGACCAACACTTGACTTGAACAAACACCAAAATGTCCATCATGAATCTGTTGGCTGGATACACAGAGTACCTAGTATTGGCGAGTGCACTTCCCCGGCCCACAACGCTGTGCAACACGGAAACTGCTTCGACTCGGAGGAAAATCGGCACAAAAAGTTCTTGCAAACTTCCAAGTTACTTGTGACTTCAACAACCACTACTAAGTTCTTTGAGACATAAGAGGACTTTGCGTGTAACACCTTGCTCGAAGTGCTGCTTGTAGAGTATCCTCTAGTGCGAAGATTCGGTCCGGGGCTCTTGTCATCAGACATATGGCATGTAATAATACCTAAATCTCGTGTGGTAAGCACATGTCCTGTGCTGAACATCTTCCCGCGACTATGGGGGTAAAGTGCTGCGCTATCAGCTCACAGCTATAGCATCCAAAATACATTACTATCAGCCGGTGTTGAACGTTGAACGCTCCAGGGTGTATTCTTACCAGTTCTGAGGAAGATCCTCGAGATACTCAAATGCTTGGTCGGCTCAGTGGCAATAGACCAACTCCAGGGGGAAAGGGGTTTCTTCTACGTTCCTGCATGTTTAGGCATTCGTACTCCCAGAAAAGCATCAGGTAAATAAAATGCAACAATTATGAAGTAGACGATGTCGATAATCAACGAAAGACAAACTATTTCTGGATGACTCTCTCTTTCTTTTTCTTCGTCTTTTTTCGCGCCGGTGCACCGTCGGTGATATCATGATTTACGGCGGCGGCGGTCGCTTGTGCACGTTCGGATGTCGCTGCTGAGCCGACAGTGTCAGAATCGGGTTCACGGCGGCGCTTCTTGGTGGCGGGGTCACCATCCCGAGATTTCCCAGGAGGATGGGCAGCGGGCACGCTTGGTTCGGTAGCTGGTGGACCGTCTGATGTGGACGACCAAGCATGGGCCTGTGCGATCACAGTGGAAGGCTCCATACCTGGGGCGGGCTCGCTGGACGATATCGGCACCACTATCCTGGGTTCAGAGAGAACTGCGCGATACGTTTTGCGCGCCCCTGAATAGAATATGCATTAAGACTGTGGGGAAATCCAAGGATGCAAAATAATGAAGAGGCTCACGGGCTCGCAAAACCAGGGATTTGGGCGCGACAGTGGACGCATCGTGCGCCAGATTTTGGGCCAAACCAAGTAGAGCGATCCTGCCCGAAGTATAACGGGAATTAAGACGCATTTTGGGACGACGCGAAGCGATTCGAGGATAAACTCACAGGTTTTGAACGTCCCTTGGACCTCTATAATCGCCTTCCCCAATAACCCCGCCACTAACGATGATTCCCTTGCCCTTTGTGACCCGAACAACCTCTCGTGCAGCGGCCCACCAGTTCCGTTTCGCCGTGAGCCCGGTGTCGCTCACTCCAAGGCTCGCATGGCTGGATTCAGGGTCACCGAGAGCGCCCGCATAGTTGACTTCGAAAACAGCGCCATTCTTGATGGCTGTGCGAACGAGTGTATGTTTGAGATAGAATGGGAGTCGTGGTAGGGTGAGGGGTAACGCAATGATGTGAGCCGTCAATGGTGAGGGTAGACTATGTGTCAAACATGCTACAGAAAACGTAGTTGCAGTCGTAGGGGCGAGCGCGATGAGGTCATATGCATTGGCAATAGATGCATTGGCACTCGTCTAATGAACAAGGGAGAGCGATCAGCCCAAGTGCACAGGAGGCAACATGAAAAAAGGCACCAAACCAAACCCTTTCTCGCTGTCTTCGTCGATATTGATCGTCAATCGCTTCAGAAACACGACCCCGGTCCTATTCTTCAGTTGGGGCAACAGCGTGTCCAAGATGTTAACATGCGTCTTGAGGTCTATTTTCTTCTCGACTGTCTGGTTGAGAGCAATGACGGTGTATCCCACTGTGCTTTGAAAAGTCAAAGAGAGGTGAAAAAGTGGGATGAAAGACTGACAATGGACGAGAAGATCGATACGAGCTTCGACGGCTGCGACTTGTGCCGGGGTAAACACAACAGTGCTGGTCAATTGCAGTTGCTTCCCTTTGTTCTTTTTTGACTGTAGCGCGGCTCCATGACCTTGGTGAGCGACGACAGGGACATTCAAGTCGAACAACATCACAATGTCGGTCGAGTCAATAATTGAAGGGTTCGTGGTCAACCTAAGCTTGATCAGGTTCTTAGTCCGACAATTCACCGAAACAGGCTCAGGATACTTATAGATTTCCCCAACCTTTTACATCGTTCCGCACCATCCTAAGGCATTTTGAGAGCAATACAATTCCAGTAGTACTACAGACTTACAGTTGCTAAGTATTCGACAAAAATACAAGGAAAGAAGCCGGGAAGAAATCTGAAACAGCTTTCAAGCCGCCTGCAACTTCGCCTTTAACACGTTCTTTAATGTATCACCATCCTCTGCAAACGTTTTGATGCCTTCGTGCAGTTTGTCAAAGGCCATCGCATCCTGAAGCAGGGCCCAGCGGAACTCGGACTCATTGTCGATATAAGAAACCTTAGGAATGGGCTCGGCTTGAGCAGCTGTCGGAATGTTACAGGCAATCAGTGCGAGTAATTCAGATAGTATTTGACATACCACCTACCTCTCTCCAAGTCAAGTTTCTTCGGAACAGGCTCAGTAGAGTCCTTCAATTCCTCCAACAGTTTCGGAGAAATAGTGAGGAAGTCAATTCCAGCGAGAGCCTTGATTTCTCCCACCTATACACGGAAATGTTGTAAATGGGAATGGGAAAGATATATAGACTACCAACGTTTCGGAAACTGGCACCCATGACGATAGTTTTGTAATCATGTTGCTTGAAGTAGTTGAATATCTTCTTCACGGATTGAACCCCAGGATCGTCGTCGCCCTCGTAGTCCTTTCCGGTCGCTTTTTTGTACCAATCAAGAATCTATATTACCAATGAGTGTGAGTGACATCTAATAGATGGAATTAAGTGTCAACGCACGCGTCCAACAAATGGGGAGACGAGCGTGACACCAGCTTCAGCACACGCGACAGCCTGGGCAAACCCGAACATAAGTGTCAAGTTGCAGTGGATACCATCTGCCTGTTCAAGCTCTCTGGCAGCTTGAATGCCTTCCCACGTCGACGCGATCTTGATGAGAACACGCTCTTTGCGTATTCCAACGGACTCGTAGAGCGTGATGAGTTCCCTTGCCTAGAAGCAACAAATCATGACAGAGTTGAATGGGCCCATGTTTTGGACGCAATACCAATATGTACCCACCTTTTTCTTCGTCGCTTCTGGATCGAACGAGAGACGGGCATCAACCTCTGTGGAAACTCTGCCAGGGATGATGTTCAAAATCTCCTTCCCAAATCCGACCAGCTGCCAGCATCGCAGACAGTTTCAGACAGGGTATGCAAAACGCATATGTTCTAAAGACCCACGAGGTGATCCATGGCCAAGCACGCTTGGTCATGAAGCGTCCCGCCCTTGCTCTTTCCATATTTGATGGCGGAATCTACCAAGTGCACATATTGTGGTTTGTTCGCCGCAGTGAGAAGCAAAGTCGGATTTGTCGTTGCATCCTTGAAATTCAAACGAGAATCAGCGCCATGCATCTAAATTGTCAGAACATGTCGTTACCTGTGGTTTGTACACGCCAATGGCTGTTCACCAGGCCTATGAGCACTTTGACGAGAATAGGGGCTATCGGAGCTCACACTCGAAGTCGCCAGAGTCTGAGACAATGGTCGTCCCCGTCTGTTTGAGATAGTCGAGCGAGGTGGTCATAATGGAGCCGATGGTAAACTAGAACGTGTGTTGTTTTATGTGGTCCTCCTTACTGTGCTTGTGTTGTTGACGTCATCCTGGACTAGGCTGTCGGGCAAGGCCGAGCAACTGTGGCACCGGAATGTGTCCGACTTCAAGTCTTCGGACTTGTCCTCTATAAATTACAGCCTCCCCAGATTTCCATCCAACGGCTCTGTCTGCTCAGCTTGCTGATAGAATCTAATATTGCATTCTTAAACATCTGCGAAGATCTCCGAGTCGCCAGTCAAGCGAAAACTTGAACCTTTAAATTATGCAACTGGTTTCCGCATCTGTAGTCCCGGGACGCCCAGTACTTTGGAGCTTGCTGACAAGAGCTTTAGATGTGAGCTGCTCACTGTTGGGATGGAAAAACCACCCAGCACGGCTATCACAGAAACAAATGACCGGCGAGCATCGTCAACACTTACCGGAATTTACAAACTTGCATCAAACTATTTATAACATGAAGGTTAGGACTGGTGTCACGAATGCCGATTTTTCAAGTGAAAATGAACAATATTTTGACGACTTATATTTGTGTACTGCCGCATGGCAAAACAGCAAAACATGCTTCCAGGAATCCAGACGCAGCACCTTGAATAACAGCATATGAGCGCATTATCAAGATCTTCCAGAGTTTCCCGCGAACTCGCTAAGCTGCTGTGTACGGGCGCTCCATGGCACGTGGGCGACTCATCAGGGCTTAGGCAGGTCTACTTTTAATCCTTGCAAAAGAGTTCATCATCTCAAGAGATGCGCAACTGATGTCTCCCCAGAAGTCGAATCCGTCTCTGCATGACCTCCTTCTTTCCTCGTGGAGGCACGATCAAGAGCATGCGTGCGATTCTCGTTATCCTTCACTGCCACCAAAGGTTCTCTGTTATTCTGAGGGTCCTGCCAGCTCCACAGCACAACAGGACACCCGATCCAAAATCCGGCAACAGCTTCTCGAAAACTGTGAACAATATGTTCTGAATTATCTTCCTACACACCTTCTCCGGATCAGCGACATGGCGCTTGTTACTAGGTCCGAATTCTGGGAAGCAGAGAGATCCAGAATAGAAAGCAAACTGCAAGAAGATCTCCAGATGTTTGCCATACCCAAGCAGCGCAATGGCGCAGGCGACCCCTCGCGTGGCAACTGGCATTCGCGGACACGGGGTGATGAAATCGCGGAAATACGCCGAGACGCAGTAAGATATCGTCCTGCGACGCTTCCGACAAGCTTCTTATTTCATTTTTCCAGTACATCCGCAAGCTGTTCAAGTTTGCCATATTCTCACACCGTTGGGGAGATGATGAACCTCTGTTTCATGACATATCGGACAAGCGCCTAATTGAAAACACCACGATCGGATACGAGAAACTGCTCAAATTTTGCCAACGGGCTAGCACCGACTACGACTGTTGCTTTGTCTGGTCGGATACATGTTGCATCAACAAGGAAAGCAGCGTCGAACTGGATGAGGCGATTCGCTCGATGTACCGGTGGTACAGTATCGCTACTGTGTGCATCGTTCATCTGGCCCAGTCATTGACTGTAGGCGATTTCGAATCAGAGCCTTGGTTCAAAAGGGGATGGACGCTACAGGAGCTCCTTGCTCCACAGGTGATAAGGTTCTATGGAAAGGATTGGAAGCCCATCTGCAGGGAGATGAATAATCAGGGTGATAAAGCTATCAAGGAGATCTGGAGTGCCATCGAAACCGTCACAGGGATCCCACATGATGACCTGTGGCATTTTTTGCCTTCCTGCGATAGGGTCGCAGAGAAAATGACATGGGCGTCCAAACGAAAGACGACGAAGATTGAAGATGCTGCTTACTCTCTTCTTGGTCTATTCAACGTCAGTATGTCGATTGCGTACGGTGAAGCCGAAAAGGCGTGGTACAGGCTGATGTCTGTCATCGCCAACGAATGTACAGACGCCTCCTTCTTCGCATGGGCTGGACAGCCTTCCCCTTACTCCCGAGCCTTACCATCTTCACCAAGATCTTATTCCAAACTTGATCCTCGGATTCCTGCCAATCTCTTCAATTGTCGCCATCCGTCGTACGATGTCACCAAGCTCGGCGTGGTGATCAAAATGCTTGTGATCCCAGCACGATGTAACGTCCTCGAGGACAATGATGGCCGAGACATTGGCTACACGGTCACACCCCATAACCTGGAATTCTTCTTGGTCGGCGCTGACGTTCCACATGGTCGCATAGAAGAGTACAGGCTCGGCATCGTCAATTACCGTTCTAGAGGCGATGTTGCACTCGTTGAGGCTGAGGATGAATGCCACTGTCTGATGCTCGCACGAGAGCGTTCCGATGACCTGGGCTGGACCATGGTGAACACGGAGTGCGTTGTCGTCGTCCGTTGCCTGGAAGAGATATGTCAGTCACCCGAGACTGTGCTTTTGTACCATACGAATGGCTACGATGGTGCTCTACCTAGACGTGCTCACCGGTACAATCCTGTCATAGAGGCAACTGATTGACCTAACTGTACCTCGCGATGTCCGATTTGTATGTTTTGTAAGTACCGTAGGGGGAATGACCACACATAGTTTTTCCGGGTCAACCGGTCACACCAAACCTGTTAGTGAAGTTTCGGTAATATGTCCTAACCCTGCACAGCCACACTGCCTTGATTCAGGCCAAGTCATTGCTCCTTGGAGTGTTCTGACGGTCTTGTATGATTGCCTGGTCAAGGATATCTCGTGGATTTCACCCATGCAAGTACCACCGATAATCGTGATTAAAAAAAATTCTAATCCTGTATTCCCACATCAGAATATCCGGGGATTAGCTTCGGAGTGGATTCCAACGCAAAAAGCGAAGCGAACGTGATCAGATGCTAGATGGGAACTTAAGTGAACGGGCCTGGCCTGCTTAGAATGCGAGTCCTGGATGCCCTTGTGTGCCTTTGACGTCATTGTTGCTGGACTCGTGCAAGTTTGTGACGAGTTATGAGATGTAGGTCCATCAACTTAACGCGGGGAGACGTTGCTGGGCTCGTCCGCATTGGCCAAGTACTCGCTTGAATCAGGGTGCCAGAATGCACGGGGATCATAGTTCTCAAGCGTGTGGAAGACAGCGAGGTGTAAGTAACTAATCCGAGCCACCGAAGCAACAGAGGGTACAGGAGATCTGAGTCGGCACGCGCAGTAGGTGCAGTGGACCACCAGAATCCCCTGCGAAATACACACGAGGGAGTAACGAGATTGGCGGAGTGGTGGAGCTTCACGGCGTGCCGCAATATTCCTGCCAAAAGTCTGAAGGCGCAAAGATCTGATTAAGAAATCCTGATATGAATTGTCACTGTAGTTGTCAACTGACCTGCGGTGATTAAACCAGATGACAGTGTCGAATTGAAGGGATACGTAAGGTCTGGATCAGATCGACGATCTTCAGCGTACCGAGAAACGAAAAATCGATGGAGGACTTCAGCTGAGCGCAAACTGGCTTAAACGTCGGACAAAACGGAATCTGAAGCATTCCAGAGCGCTCCGGGCCCGCTCTAGATTGCTCTAGAGCGGCCTGGATTCCGTTTTGTCCAACATTTAGACCAGAGTCAAATATTGACAACTGCGTTGTGACAGGTTAAGTAATGTTCTTTTCCGCATGCTTGGCTGGGCAAAATTGGATGCGGTTCGCCACTGAAGTCATCTGATAGCGGTAATTACAGCGCCCTCTCGTCCTAGATGGTAGAAATTGAACGAGACATTGGTATCACCTTGCCATGCCGCAGCGGTAACGGACCTTGCGCTTGTTTCTTGTGCCTTTACATTCCTAGAAACATTTACATCAGTCACAAGGGCCACGGACTTCGGCCATGGTGTTTCAGTAGCAAAAAAGGCGACCTTTTTCCAGGGAAATGGTCCTGCAAAGGTATATAAGGGGGGCCTACAGGCTGGTCAGAGACTCAGGACAACTCACTCGACTTTCAAACACTTACAATATCATGGGAGAAAACCAGTCGATTCAACCAACCGTCAGGAACAGACTTTCACAAGCCATCGTCTTGGCGAAGTTTTCCATCCTATACGGAAAATTCTATGATATCAGTGGGTATCTGCATCACTGCCGCTTCACCTACACCATTGACGAAGGAATTGTTAGATAATCCTTACAATGAGACCGCGAGCGCCCAAGGGACCAAGATCACAGCCAGTGGAGAGCACGAATTTGGCCACTGTGGCCGAGAGAACTCTCCCAGCGGCACTGAGGGCTCTTTTGAAGTGCACCTCGACGGAAGCAACGAAAAGATAGCGGAGATCTATTGGGACTGCCCCTACATTGGCAGCAACAAACTTGAGAAACGCAACGTGAGGGAAGGTTATGACATCTCCTTCGATGGCTTCAGCATGTCCGGCGGCGCCTTGGGCAAGGGAAAGATCAACGTCCGAGAGGATTAATGATGGTATGTATAGATTATCGGGTTTCGCTCTTACTAATTTCTGTCAAGTTTTCTTCTTGAAGTGTAATCAAGTAGAAGAAGTCACGGTATGCATGTTGGGAAGTGTCAGGGAGGTGCGGCTAGTAGTGGCTTATTGAGTGTACAAGACAAAGGAAACGATCGAATTGCAATTTACCTACTTCTGCTGCCTTCTCGACCTCTTGAGTTGTTTCGAAAAACTGGCGACTTTCCGAATGATCTAGGCTCCGAAGACGAGGTGCTCAGCGGCTATGACACCCTTGACTGATCCGGTAGCGGTGTAGCACAATAAAATGTCAAGTAAAGGCAGCAGCGTCGCACCGGCGAGGATGCCACCCTCAAGAAGTATCATAATACCCGCGAGGAAGTATGTCTTCAAAATGCTACGGGGTTGTTTGCTTAGAAGCTCGAGTGACCAGGCTAAGATAAAATTACGGTTCCTGCTTTCTCGGTAGTGTTAATCTGCTGTATATATGGTCAAGCCAGTCAGCTATCAGCGAAGCGAATGGCGATGAGGTTTCGGCATAACGGTTCCTACACCTCGAATTACTTCTTTTGCTCTGGTGTCATCTGGGCCTTGGCTTTATAGACGAGGTCGTCCAAGGTGTCTATGCAGTATCGATTCGGGGTTGTTGAGCAACTCGGACTTGCACCGGCCAGTGGAGCTCCCATCCTTGGATTCTTCTTCGCCCTCCCCGCAGATGAACCTGACATGACTGCTGTCGACATACCGTCCGCGCCTTCTAACACGTTTGTTTTTCTGGATGACCGGTCTTTCTTCCACGATCTTGTACCGTCGCGGCCGAAAAAGAGGATACTTGGAGCGCGCTGTTGGACGTGTCAGATGCATCATGATAAAAAGTGGTCTACAACGACAGACGGGATATTATTGCAGATTCGCATCCCTTCGTAGGTCAATGAACTCCATAAAACTGCGACAGATAACACTGTGGATCTTGGTGCATGTGTCCAAGACTGGGTTCACGGTTTCACGGGCGGTAATGAATACCTTGAATTGTGGTCAGGCGACTGCGCTGGGTACTAGATGATGGTGAACGTTTCGTTTGTCCCCGCATCACGGTTTGTGGAGAAGATAACGGAATATACTAGTAATCAATTTTGCCTCATTTTACAGTGATTATCTGTGAGGTAAAATGAGGCAAAATGGATCACAAACTGTGATGTGTCTGCATGCCACGTGCTGTAAAGTGCGAGCTGAACGAGGATGGTAAAGATCGTCAGCAATCATATTTCGTTGTCGTAAGTGGAAGCACTCACAGGTGGAAATCGGGTCTCCTCGTTGATTCGCAAATGAGTCAATGTCAACACGCGAGAAGCCAACGGAGATATCTCCCACTGATACACAACGCCATGATGCGGTACTCGGAAACTTACACTTGAAGGTCATGGGTAAATACCTCTATTTTCAATGATAATGAAAACACCGAATTGGCCGGCAAGCTATAATACAAGTCGTGGAGTTACGAATCAGAAAGTTTGACATCGGGGTGTCAAGTACAGCCTATCTGGCAACAAGTGGAGGGTGGTGGTGATGGAAGAGGGGGAGAAAGAGAAGGCAGGTGAAGGAAGGAAGGGAGAAATACATTGTAGGGATGGTGGGGTATGGTGGAGAAGATCATGAAAGATGAAGCAGGAGGACCAAATTTAGGACAACCGTGATTGCTCAGCAATGGAATTCTGGAACCCCGCAGGTACTCCGCGACCTTGGCCCACTGGCAGTCTCCTCCGACATCTGCAACCTCAATAGGTGTACGACCTTCGGCATCCCGTCCACAAATGTCACAACCATCCCGGACGAGGATTTCCACGACCTCCAACAACTGTCTACGATCATTGTCAGGCATCCACCTCGTTTTTTTATATGCCAAAACGACGTGCAAAGCTGTGTCTCCATCAGCCGCAAGAACACAAGGACCAGCCCAAAATCAGCGAAGATACCACCCGCAGGACCTGGCTAGGTTTAGAACTAGCACATAATGAAGTGAGTAAGATATCGGGAGGGAACAACGCGCCGCGTGAAAGTAGGTATTCCACTACGGAAGCCAGTGCTTGACCCACAGCGATTTGGATAGGTAGTTTCCCCTCGGAATTAGGAATGGAAGGACTTCAGCCAGCTTTGGTTAGGATTTTAGTAGCCTGCAAGCATGCGTCTTCTGGGTAGAAGTACATTTCGTGGTGTATCAGGGTGTTTCCATTGGCATCTTGCGGGTGGACATTTGCCCCCTTGCGAATAAGCGAAGTGAGCATCGACATCCAACAGTGGTTGCTTTCCCTCTGGTAGAGGTTGGGAGGCAGTCGAAAGGCAATGGATAGCATATCAGAAGGAAGTAGCGCGTCTCGTGAAAGCAGGTAGTCCACGATGGTGTTGAGCCCGAGAGCGACGGCGATGTGAAGAGGCGTTATTCCATCGGCATCCAGTGCGGAAAAGCGACCGTCGGCGTAGATTAGGTCCTGCACCGTTCTGAAACTGAATGACTGGACGGCGAAATGCCGCGCGCTAGTATCTCCAATTGGTGCAAGCTTGGTTACAAGTGGCAGGAACCCCCGCGTGCATACCATATTGCAATGCAGTGAAAAACAGGTCGGGAGAAAGCGGCCCCTCGACCTGTGATTCTGCATACAACAAAATCGCTCGAGAAAAGGTAAGGTAGAGGAGGCGCATTCTGACAGCGTCGGACGAACGTACAGTCATGTGGGGCTCAACTATCTCGGATGTCGACATGGCGACATGTAGGAGGAGGGAATCTCCATTGTCATCGTGAACATCGAGGCTTAACATCGCAGCGCAGTGAACAATATTCCTGGGGGAAATGGTACATTCTGCGAAACGAGATATTCCACCACGAGTCCAAATTCTTGCCTCACGGCGATGTCAAAGAGCGTTGTAGAGCCAGAGCTACGTACGAAAAGGTCGCCTGCAGCGCAGACGAAACTTTTTGCCAATTCTAGGCATTTATCTTGGTCATCTAGAAACTGTCTGACGGCTTGGAATATTCAATACGGTTCCTCTTCTGGCCGAAAGCGCAAACCATTTGTGTCGCCAATGAGCGAACGGAATGTCAGTGCTTGCGTCGAGGGTTCGCAGGGTTCGCGATACAACAAGGACAACACATCAGAGCATGCGCTGAACAACAACAGATAGTTGACCACTTCGTCGTACCCCTGCTTTGCTGCAATATGAAGGGGTGTTTCTCCACGTAGGTTGTGGGCTGGAGGATGGCAACCGGCATCGATGAGTGTCCCTGCGATCTCCAGGCAAACGGATCTATTGAGGGACCGCATAGCAACATGCAGCAGAGTGTCACCATCAGAATTGAGGACGTATGCGTTAGCTCCTTTACTGATAAGTAAGCGGATCATCTCGACCCGCCTCAGCGGCGTAACATGTAATGCTGCAAATAAGATCCTCGATGGAAGTGGCACGTCCCTTGAAAGGGGATAGTCCACTACAGAGACAAAACCTCGCGCCACGGCGATGTGGATCGGTGGTTTGTCGTCAGCGTCGAGTTCGCAAGGGCTGCAGCCAGCGTTAACGAGAAGGTTCGTGATAACCAGGCACTTCTCGTCAGACAACCTCATAATCACGTGGAGTGGAGTATCTCCATTGTCCGCAAAGGCATTCGCGATATCTTCTCGGCATGTTAACCAAACGGTCCTCTGCCTTCGGATTGAAGACTCACCATTACTATGCGATGCCGAGGATATATCCAAAGCTGACGACGCATTCATCAAAAGTAGAGTCCTGACAACGGGAACGCATCCCTTTTCCACTGCAAGGAGGAGCAAAGTCTCTGCACAACCAACCTCGACGAGTTTTCTTATGGCGTGTATCAGCACGTCCCCACCCTCTAGTTGTTCGTGGTCTTCCACATCGTCGACGAGTGCTTCCAGTAGTCGCCGGTTATCCCAGAAAGTGATTGCCCACTTGGCGAATTCAGCTGTGTGCAACATGCGTTGGATGATGTAAAGTGGGAAATCATGGGGCTGTTCTCCGAGTATGCGAGTGAGTGAGCTAGCGGGGACAGTGCTCCCTTCCGCTAGGAGTAAATCGACCATCTTTGTATGCCAGTGGTCAACGGCAACCTCCAGTGGGATTGCCTTGCGATCGATAGCATTATCCACACTCGAGTTTCTGAGCCTGACCCATTTTCATCCGATTCGTGGGTATCCATGTCGTCCACGTCCAAGCAAGCGATGCCGGAGTCGTCGACAACCAAACCACGATCATTTATATTGGCACCTCGCGAGATCAGGAATCTAGCATGCTCTAGCCGAAATGGGCAGCATATACCAGCGGATTCGTCCCCTCCCTTGGCGCAAAGGCAGTATGACAGAGGAAAGTTTGAAACAGAGAGTCGGACGCAAAAGCAACGAGGGTATAAAACGTGAAATCGTGCTCCGACGTTGGCCACAGAATCCCAGAGCGAATTGACGGAGCTAATTTGCACATTCGGTCCCACTCCCAAGTGTATCGGCGAATCGCCACTTGAAGGGTTTCCATATCTTTGAAAATCGCCGCATTGCCGGACCCAAGATGAGCAAGATGGTTGAAACCATCGGAGAGCACATATTTGGGAAGCGGGCGAGACGCATACAATGTAGTAAGCCTGAGGTCCCGTTCCCGCATTAGGATAGACGATCGATTTCTAGATTCCTCCATCTGCTCGAGGCAATACACAATATACGCCATGCAAAGCCCGACCAGTCGCTCGTGCGCATCTTCCAGGACGATGTGATATCGTGGCAGTTTGCCGTAAACAAGTTCTCCGACAAGGTACTCCTACACAACGATAGTAAGCTACTGCAAGGAACGTCACTCCGCTTTGACTGAGCTCACCTTTACACTCATATGAGAGAGAGTGATCATGTCAGTCTCTTCGTGATGGACCACGAGGCTCCTGCAGACGTCCAACAAATCGGCACCTTTTATCAGTGCGAATCTGGTGTCTAACACTCGCCGTATCGGGTCAATCGCGAGCCCTTCAAGAAGTTCGCGCAGGCACATAGGTCGTAGGGCAGTTACTAGCCACACCAATGCACGTCGCACTAGGCATGCATCAGACAGCCGCCTGTCTATTGCAAGAAGAATCCTTCTATACGTCTCTTCCAGTCCTTCTGGGAGGCTCTCGAGCACCCCCCGAATTTCTGATACCGAAGTACATTTTTCGAGCGTGTCGATTTGGCATTGCACCCAACGAAACCGAACGCACAGCCGTCAGTCAGATCATTGAGTAGAAAGACCAGAATTCCCTACATGCCATCTGCCCTTGCACATAGTTTGGATCGGATTTCCTCTTTCAGCCTCTCATCGAGCGTTCTCAACCAAGGACGCGAGTCGAGCTCTCTTGTAACGTGGAGAAGGATGTCACCCGACAATTCATTGGCCATTTTATCCATTGATATGCATGGGGAAGGAGAGAGAATACCGATGATATTTTGCAGAGGTCGGGTGGAGGCGAATATTCGGACATCACCACTGCTCATGATGAGCCCATCGAGGAAGCTCTCCACCTCTCTGCACTCGTCAAGTCCGTCGACAACTGTAAAAGGAGTCAGCACGACTGTCGCACTCCTTGAGTAGCTCGTCTAGCAGATCTTCCGGGTCGACCATCACAACGCAGAGACGGGCCGTTAACTGGGCGAGGATAGAACGCATGACTTCAACAGCGCTCGTAGACCGCTTCGTTCGAAAATCACAATAGAAGTAGGCGAGGAGTTCTCCGTTGTTCATTGTGTTATTGAGGTCATTGATGACGGAGGAACTACAAGTGTGGTCAACCTCTCTTTGCTTCACTAATACGAAGGGTAAACGAACGCTAGAACTGATTTTCCAGAACCAGCTGTGATCAACTTCGTGTCATGAACAGAAAAATTCAGAGCATTGCAAAGCACACCTTTCCCCCGCAACCACAAAAACGAGTCTGACCCCTCCCTCCAGGACCTATACATCTCCGTAGCAGGCAACCACATGCACGTGTCGGATTGATGTAGTGATGACGTTTCTCGATGTTTCCTGGAGCAATGCAACGCGTCGAGTAGCTTGACCAACTTATTCAATTTCTGAGCTAGATGTGTGATATCGTTGGTGAGAGTCCCCAAGTATTAACTGTACATACAAATAATTTCCTTCCTCTGATTTTCTATTGCGAAGTTCTTGGTTGGTGTGGACTGAGGTTGTTCATGGCCTTGCACGCGATCCTTCCTAGTATAGCTGAAGGTCAGCCTGGATTATGAACCTGTCATGGGGCAATTACACTGACTCGGTTTTAGAAGGCATAGCCTTTCTGGGATCCTCCTTCTCGTAGTCCCTTCGTAATGCTGTCATGCACGAGGTTCACCAGAACACTTGGCACTCACCAAACGTCCGTCGTGAGCAAGAAATGAAAGTGAGCCTTGTGGGCATCGAACAGCACAATGGCCGCATTGATGTCGTCTTCTTCGCAAGCGGACCTCGTTGGGGTGAACCCAGAGAGCAGCTGTACCTCGCGATCGCCTCGGATATTGAGGATGTTCTCCATCTCTCTCAATGTATCCAAACACGTTTCGCGTTCGGCATTGGACAACAAGTCCACCAAGCTGTCATCGAGCATATAATGGCGACGAAGCCGTGGGTGTCGAGGATTTCGAGGATGGCTCGAGAAGCATCGACAATTGTTTGGAGCTCGGATTCAAGCCGAATGAGAGTGTTGTCGGACCTGTCTGACGCCTCTGGTGATGGAATACCGAGATGTAGCGTTTCGGACTTGCTTTGCGGCAAGCACAATTGACTGTAGGACACCCTTTGCAGAGTCCATGGAGTC
>JBBPQU010000481.1:0-19990 GCA_038092655.1 Boletus sensibilis | reverse complement strand
TACTTACCCCAGTGATGGCCAACAATTTGATCTCTGCGCGAGTCAGAAAAAACGGAGGCTTGTTGTCTGCATCTTGCTCGTAAAGCTCGAGAGAAGACTTAGGCTTTTCGCCAGGGAAATCGGCCATGACGGCTATTGGGAAAGGAAAGGAGGCAGAAGGGAGATGATATATATAAATCAAAGGAGCCAGGGTCAGCAGTTATGTCGGATACTTATATTCATAAAGCCGAGCGAGCGAGGAGTTACGTGGTACACAGCCTGATTGCGGCTACAGTAGTTCGGCATCAGCGCATCTCTCGCAGATTCATGAACGTTTGAAGCATGTTGACAGAGGTCGCGAGGGATGGTTAGAACGTTGGCGGCCTCACTGGTGCCCCGGTGCCCCGATGATCGCCATGGAGAAGGTGAGGTAAGGAACTTATCATCGCACTGTTCCCAGTGCCGAGCCCGAACGGCCAACAACGAATCAACGATCTAGAAGGCCTGAGATGCAATACTGGCATCCGCATGTTGCCAAGCGAACATTCGTATCTAAGTTAAGACTATTGGAAGTAGCCTTCTGGATCACCGGGGGACCGACTCGGAGAGTCCATTTGCCTGACCCGCTCTGATCACGTCCGACCTTCGTACACCATGTTCCATGTGTCATTCCACGCCAGCCGCACTCTAAAAATGATGCGCTAATATGAGGCGGTTACAATGGTCCTAGGTGGTTGGGCAATGGGGACTGGTCTGGTCGTTACCAGGTTCTCGGCTAAGTCCACTCGCGGATCGGCGGCTGAGTACTCGTCGCAGACTCGGACCTAGCGAGCACTAGTGATGCCTCTGGTGTTCCTCATGTTTCGCCAGGGTATACGGACTGCCTGAAATCCCTGTTCCGACGTGAACATATGAAGCAAGGCGCCAAGCGAGTCCCCAATGTTGTGCCGGTCAATGCATTACTTAACACGTGACGCCCGCCGCCCACGGAACGCTTATCTCAGCAGCACAGCATGTTTGTTTTCCGGCATAAGTTATGAACGTTGAACTTTCCCCATAAATGCAACTGAACTTTGAACGCAGTGTCGGAAGTCTCAGCTGAAAATTAGATGCTTACGGTTGATTGGCTTAGCGACGAACATTTCCCAGCCACCAAGCGCATGACTTAATCTATCCTAGTAGCCGCCTGGCCAGGGAGTCTACAAAATTTGTCCCGCGTGGTCGGGACTACCAGGTCCTGGCTGGTCCTCACCAGGTTCTCGGCCAAGCCCCCTCCTGATTAATCGAGGTACCGTTGTTCAGTGAAACAGCGCAACTTGTCGATTACCCCAAACCCAATTGCTTCCGCAGGCTGGGCATCATCCGCGTGGAGTGCATTTTCATTCCCTGTGACCAATCCGCACATCTGCATCAGATATGATAACGACGATGTCAGTGATTCGTCCAGCCCACATACGAGTTCGTGGAATGGCCGTCCATATCAATTGATGGCATGTGTTTGATGTGGAGACCGGGTCCATTGTGATAATTTTGTCTCTGCGATGACCGAAGATAATCTTCTAGTCACGCGACCGGACATGGGACAGGCCCCGGACAGCGGCGATTCCCTCGATCCACAAATAACACGGTCTCGATGCCAAGATTCTGAAAACCACCGTGCCGAGGGCCATAAACTCGGTGCTTCATGGACATTCCAAGTAAGCTCTTCCTCACTTTCGTCAATTGTATGCGGGTTGGGCAAGTTTTTGGGGTTCGGGAGTGCGTTCAGATATGTATCACTTGTTCCTACTTATTCAAATAACTGACAGATATTTTTGCGGGGTAGGTTCACAGCATCGATCGTCGGTGGTAGATCCGAAAGGGATGTGAGGAGTTCGAAGTGGGCAGCAGACTCCACACCAGCCCTAGGCGGATCAATCCATCATCCGGCATGGTCACCCTGTGCCCACTCATGAGCCATAGTTTTCTAGTCCTCGATGCCCCCATCACAAATATACTTTGGCATGCACAAACCTATGACAGGAAAAGTGTTAGTTTACTAATGAATATCTAGGCACCTTTGCGTATGCACGGAAGACACTGATTAACAAAAATACCTCTGGCACACAAGAACTACGCACCTATGTATACAAAAAGGATGCGTTGGTCAAACGGTATGTGTACCAAACTCTTCGTGGTCTTGCGTAACGCTAGGACTGCACGGGTACGATCCAGACGACCAGACCGGTTCATCATGTTGTCGTAGAATGTGGATGTGACCTGGTTGGTGTGACTATCATCCACAGCCCACATTGTTCCAATGACAGGACAAAAACCAGTGAACTGCATCGCCGCGGCGAGATGTATGACCTCGTCTGGACTCTCCTAATTGCCAACAGTTGTATGGCAGGCAGAGCGATACGCAAACTGGGGATTCTGCATGTAGCATTGTATGATCCGCTCGATTGTCACCAGGTGGAGGACGAGTAATTGGACAATGGAGATATGTTTGGTAAGCCAAGGGTGTCGTGGGGTGTCCAAGCTCTTCAGCTCTATGGACCCACTCTTTAGCAACGGAGAGATCAGTGGAAGACACGGTTTGCACCATATGCGAGAGCTCCTAGTAGAGGTGGAATGCCTCTTCCTGGTCATCTATCTTCCCCGACTGCTTGAATCGAGTGAGGCCTCTTCTGGGTCGCTTGTCATATCTGGGTGATTGTACGGGTTGAGGGTCGACTTGACGGGGTTATTCGACGTATCGGATCAAAGAGGATGCCCTGTGGCGGTCAGGGTTTGGGAGCTTCTCGGTCCGAGATTAAGGTTTCCTCGAGGTTGCCCGTCACGCCGAGAAGTTGGTATAGGATGAGCGGAACGGTGCGCGAAGTTGTTGAACGAGGTGGAGCGACTCGAATGGCCATGTGGAAGAAGCTCGTAGATAGCCTGTCGAGGAAAGGAAAAGAAAACAATCAGTCCGAAGTTATCTGTCGTGGTGCCGTGATCAGACGTGTAAAGTGTAGTGTCAAAATGCAATGAGCCCTGCAACCAAATTCCCAGATCCAGGAGATCGTGTTGACGGTATCAGATTCTAGGGAAGATATCAAGAGGTGCGGACGCCAGGAAGTGACACGGGCAAACAAGTCGTGTGTGATAAAATTCAATCTCTGAATCACTGCAAGCCTTCAACGACAACCTATCATCACTCTGGTGTGAAAGGATTTCGCAGAACACCAGCAAAATACTGTTAGAAACTAGAGATGTCAATTACATGCATGGTGAACGAAGTCTATCAATCGTTATGCCCTATCGTACACCTCTGACCGAACTTAATACGTGCAACAACTTGCGTATGCTTCTAAAGCCTCGCTCTCGCCTCCACATACGACTGTCCCACTCCAGCGCTGCCATTAGCCCTTCCTGTGGGTGAGAATACACTCTCTTGTTGTTCCGCCCAAGCCAGGAGTTCGTTGATGAATAAATCTATCTCCTCTTCCGTGTTTCCTGCATGAATGATGACGCGGATTCTAGGTCTCTTGACAACCGGATAGGTTATCGCCGTGACCGCGTGACCCCTCTGCAGCAGGTAGTTCGCCAGTCTTCCTGCGCAAGGTGTAAACACTGGGATGACCGGGGAGCACAAGCCACGATCAGAGACCGCAACCGTGGCATCCGATTTATTTAGCGCAAGGATGGTCTCAGGAATGTTCCTCAGGGCAATAAAGAGCTTTTGGCGTGCGTAACGAGAGATGCGATTTAAACTTTGCCGAAGCTTTAAGGATTAATCGATGATGAGAGTAGAGGCTCGGAATTAGCGAATGTATACAATGGGAGCAGTCAACTATACCTCTTGGCCGCGTGCGCTCGACATGACAGCAAGGCATGATTCAAGAGCGTAGATGTCAGTGTATGGCATCGATGTCGAAAATATGACGCTCTTTGCGAAATTGATTAAATAGTCCCTTATGATCGGTGAGGTCAACACGACGGCTGTGAAACAAGACCAACATTAGGATTGGTTTCCTAAACGCATATTCCAGAGACGGGCAGTACATACCTCCATGAAATCCCCACGCTTTGCCAAACGTATGGACTTTGGTATGAACACGATCGTTCAAGCCTAGATGCGAGACATACCCAGTCCCGTTTGGCCCGTATATCCCCGACGTGTGGGCCTCATCTACGACAATGTGCGCATGTCCGGCGGGTACAAGAGTCTGCACGAGTTCCACGATCTCTGTTAGAGGACAGAAATCTCCTTCCATGCTGTACAGACTCTCAACTACAACGAACACAGTGGAGGTCCCTCGAGTAATCTGAGGATGTTTCTGTAAGACGCCGAGGAGGCATCCCTTGAATGAAGCTACGGAGTTGTGGGCGAAGCGGTAGGAGGAGCGGGATGATAGACGGATGCCTTCTCGGCAAGATGAATGGATCAATTCATCATAGATGATGACGTCGCTTTTCTGTGGGACAGTAGCAAGAAATGCCAAGTTGGCACTGAAGCCGGACCCGAAGAGCAAAGCGGATGAGGCTCCGAAGAAATGCTCGAATGCGGTCTCGAGTGCATTGAGCTCCGAGGAGTTTCCCGTCGCAAGACGGGAACCGGTGGATCCGAGCAAACGAGTCGGAGCCGCTGCTTGCACTTTGCGCAAGAAGATGCCTCTAAGTGAGTGATCCGTAGATAGCGATAGATAGTCGCTTGAGAAGAAATCGGGAGCATAAGATGGGAGAGGCTCGTCGAGGCAGAATATTGTCATGCCCTCCTTGGCTCGATCGGCGATAGCTTGCTGAAGGGAATCAAGCAAAGGCGAATGTTGGGACATGACTTAAAGATGGGGATGGAATGGCGTTAGATGGTCACTCGCGCCTGCGCTTTATGCTCGGGGACAAGTCACAAGGTTCAACAATTACACGCGTACACGCGTTCTCGGAGTAAAACAATCCTCCGAGATGTTTCGCGTTGGTCATAATCCTCAACAACCAAATGTCAGTAAGGTCTTAAGCAACGAGCGCGTACGATCGGCTAGAGATACTATTACTCACTGCTCATGATCAAAGATTCAAACCTAGATCGACCCAGGTCGTCAGCGGTATGCATGAAAGAAACCAGAAGGCTTCGGCAACTGGAACTCCATACAGGAAGGTTGCACCAGTAACCACCTTTTCTCAGTTGAGCTTGTCTTCCTCAGAAGCAGAATGGGGGTTTTCCCGCAGAGCAGGTACCCCTGTGGGATGATTCGCACTCGTTGGTGATAGCCGACCTACAGCCCAGCAGCCCGCGTCGTGGGATGAGAAAAACTCTGAGCAGCCAAGAGGGATTGATTGGTGCAAAGACACAAGTCCAACTACTTCTGATACGCAATGAGGGTGACGTTAGCTTGGGAGACATTCTTGAAACTTGATGTAATGTCAAATTACAATTAGCCAGCGGCGTTGGAAGAGACAGACATGTAAGTAGTCTCATACCAAATGGATGGGTTGCAACACCTTGTTCTGATTTGATTCTGCGCCGATTTCACATCCAGATGGATCATAGGGTTTGGCAACTGCGATATGTTGAGTGATACCTGAGCCGAGCCCATACTGAGAGATAGAACAAATTGACTCACGTACTCCTTCCTCTCAGAGCAGCCTTACCACCAGTTTGAAGCAGCCCGCCACTTTGAGACTGTCAGTGATATATTGCTGGGAGGTGCGAGACGCCGTCATCGGCTCAACCAGGAAGTTTGCTTCCCACATTCAATCATCTAACCGTGCAACGTTTTGGGCTGGGCCTAGATCAAAACTCTAAAGCTGTGTAGGTGAATTGAATCAAGTACCTGCTGATACATTGTCTCATTGTAAACTCGCTCACGAAGTCTAACAAGATTGGTCGGGAGCCAGTTCGTGTCAGGAACACGAACCAAACCCTAAAATTTTGCGTACATCCAGGTGTCCGAGTCGAACTCCGGATCTTTCAGCCATAAGATCTAACGTATGAATGCCTCGCCCTGGCCATTTGTCTGGACCTCGGGCCATGCGTAAACCACAATCCTCCCCGCGATTCGATGGTTAGAAACCTGGAGACCACAAAGCTTCGACTGGAATTCGTGCAACAGCCTCGTGTTGACTCACAATACCATTCCCCGGCCAACTAACATGGAAATGTGGTTGCTGCCTTAAATTCAGCGCGAACATGAGGCTTGCATCGGGGCCATTTGACGGGGCCTCGCATGGATTCTCCACAAATCGTCAGCGGCGATGTTGCCTGATCTTGGCAGGGCAAGTCTCCGTCGACGGGGTCTATCACCTTTTGGGGGGACTTGAATGCTTCGCACGATAATGAAACACCCGAGCAGAGGAATGCCACCAGATGACCGACATGAGGTGCGGTGTTTCTTGACCCCAGCAGTGAAAACGAAGTTATGTTGGACGTAAAACGAGCACCGCCTCCGTCCATGTGTTCTTCACGAGAATGTTTGGCTGTGTCACTATTGGATGGGTTGTCACATAAAGCCCCATTGCCAGCACATGGTCATGGATGATGCAGATGTCTACCGGCTCAAGGCACAAGTATGGGAAGGAGGGAAACGCAGGGACAATGATCGCCGCTCTTAGGACGTCGTCCGTATCCCAGTGGACCGCGGTGGATAAGAAGATGGTCTATGCAGATCCCGCCTCGTGCATGCACCCGGGCCTGTACAGGTGACGTTAGTTGTTCGATCTTTCAAGAAACGTCGGAGGAAGTCATTTTCCCCTATTCGGAAATCGGGCGAGGCGATACGTTTGGCAACTTCTGGACTGAGGCCCGGACCTAAACGTAGTTTAGACGGGATGATATTACTATATGATGGTTAGCGAACGCGATCGGATCCCCAACCTTGGCTTCATAAATCGTTGGTGAGTAGAAATGCGACCCCGAGTGTGTTCGATACTGTGGTTGCCGATCGGCGGTGGGGGCCGCATCGGATTGTAAGCTGAAAACCCACTGTAAGAAGCTTACCTCATTATCGATTTTCGCATGGGGAAGTGAGTGAGTGAAGCACCATGGCAGCGCAATGCGTTGGAGTCATAGCAAGTTGTCGTGCCGATCTAGAAACACAGATATGGAACATTCCATGGCCACGAAGCCCGAATACCTTGCTCCAAGGCTGAAGGGATGTTTTCCCAGAAATCTTCCAGAATCGCGGCCCTTGGAGTGGGTTGAAGCTGACGTCAAAGAGGTTTTGGGTACGCATCGGTGGTATTACACCGTTGCATTGGGATAATTTCCCGTAGTATGTACCACTCTCATCGCCGTAGTCTGTGTCAAAGGTACTGGTTTTTCGTACGGTCGCCTTAATCATCTTGGACTGAACTTGGAAAGTTCATAAGCACAATCAACCAAACCACACGCCAGACGCAAGAAGGTCTACGCAACTTACGGCCAATGTTGTAGAGGATCAGAATTTTGCGCTGTCCAAGCATGTTGGAAAAAAAAAAAGATTATGTAAATTGACAGGTGCGGCATGGACCCAGCCTGAGGTGGACCGGCAACGAGATCGATACAACAGCCGATGGTTTGCCGGGTGCCTTACTAGCGGCATTGATAGGGACTATGTCTGCTAGCTTGCGTAAGGGGACAATGAAACTGAATCCAAAAATGCTTCCAGCACCGCTTGGGATGCACCACACAGAGCTCTCAGTCTATAAATGACGTGTCAATCTGGTCGACATAGTATATACGTGCAACGAACCTAACTTTGTTGTGGCGCGCTCACTCGAGTCGCGCCTCCTGCAAATCCGAACGAGACGATCCGCGATCCAGCCCTTTCTGTCATGATGGGGAGCCGAGGATCTCTCTCTATAGCAGGCCCGTATCGGTTTATTCATCTTCCGCCTAGCCTTCGTCCTTTTAGTAGTAGTACATCGTTCGTATAGGTTTCGAAAATGATTTCTTGTTTCAAGCTTTGCCTTGCTTCGCGTGATGACCCCAGAGCAGTTACTTAAGGCCAGCCTGAGGTGGGTAAATTGCAGACCCGGCAGTTCTTCAAGCTTCAAGACTTGGTAGGTATCAAATACATGCATCCGAGTACACAGCCAAACACCAACTACAGAGCGAGAACGCAAAAACGATATCATCCGACGTAAACCAAATACGACGCCACTGAACGAGATCCTGACGATCATCACACGCGGCCATCTACCTCGTACATATGAATAATGATAATATCTCCTTCTCCGCTTGTGACAGCACCAATCGTCTATTGTCTCTCCAAGTCAAACTTGCTCCCCCTCGCTCTCAGCGCCGGCTCGTCGTCGTCACGATTCACTGATTTGTTCACATCAACTTGTACAGTGAGTTTCGGGTCCGTATGGATGACGTTCAGTGATGATAGACTGGAGAAAGCAAGATGAGTGACGTTTGAGTCTTAACATTCCGTGTCAGTGGTCCAACGGAGCTCCACGGACCGACTGGGTGCTCCGCGGACTGGAAAAGACCGGTTCGAGATTGTACGCGTCATCAATCGTCCCCCGTTCGGTCACCGCGGAGTGCGCCTTGAGATAATCGCGTGCGTTAAGGTTGGCGAGGACGGTGTTGCAATAAAGCGGGCAGAGCGGGAAGTAGAGGGCAGCATAAATCAGCGTGTTCTTGAATGCGAGGATCTTAAATGGGGAGGGGACGCGGATCGGTGGGGGCGACGACACTCAGTGGGAAACCGTCAGGGACAATGTACGCGAAGAAGTCACTCACCGCAATAAAGGTGAATACGGCAAACAGTGCAGTCCAGATTCCAGTGTTGATAGTGAGAACGAGAAGCTTTTGGAGAACGGAGCGGGACCTGTATGCATACATCCCCGTGAGCAAGGGCCTTCCGTCCTCTCGCAGTAGGATCGATGAAACTGACCCGTCAGTGAGTGCACGCTCGCGACTCTGGCTGAGCAGAACCATCAACCCGGCTGCAATTGTCAGGTCGGCACCGGCTGCCACGGCTTGTACCGCGGTGAAGATGCTCTGTGGTTACATCAGGAAGTAATTCTCAGACTGTAGATATCCCCAAATGCGTACCGCTGGTGCGGCAGAGACGAGTTCTGCAGTCGTGGGAATGGTTGTGCTTGCCCAGCGATGAGTGACAGAACTGGTTTCTTAAATGTTGTCACATACCCAAATGCGATAAAAGCTGAATTAATGGCATGGAAATGAGTTGTGTGTCAAGGTTGTCTAGAGTATTTCTCACTTACCAAGAGCTCCGGCTGCGAGGGGTGACGAGCTGAGAAAAAGCCCGAGCCGATGTAACGCCGGATAGATGACTCGCCTAATTCAAACAAGCATACTGGCGCCTGTACAAATGCAGCCGTTTAGTCTGCCATATTCAGGTTGGTCAAGATTTTTTTCCTAACATACGAGGATTGCCCAGTAAAACCATTGTTTACCACTGACTGCGGAGGGGAAATGGTTGGTAAGACGCCAAGTACGCGCAGAAGACCTTACATCTCCAAATCCGGTAAGTAAAGAACGTCTGGGAGGATATAGACACGAGACACTGTACGGATGCTGATGGGGATTTATGGAGACATGATGTGTGAGAGTTACGCACCGTGAACAAGACCTGCCACTGTAAATGTGCCGGTCAGCGTGTTTGGCCACGACGCGTCCCTCGAGCACCTACCAAGAATTCACTGGGACTCCGTTGAGATCAGTATGGATGCACCGGAAATGATTCAGCTTACGGAACTACGGTCTCGATTCGTTTGAAATTACAGAACCCGATGATCTGAGAGTCGTACACTACCATGGAAGCTGGAGCCGGGTGCTAAGGTGAGATGAGACGAGCACTCTCACCTCCTTTCACGATGAGAACTTCGTGCACTGTATCCGCCAACCTGTACCAAACGTTATGAAATGGGAGCTCTTTAGTTGTGATTACTTACCACAGCCACAGGACCTAGTGTGGACAGTTGAACCGGGTTACACAGATAGGACTAACTGGGGCGACAACTTACGAGTGCCTTCAAGGGTAATTGATCGTTCGGATACCTGCGTACGGGTTACCCATCGTCTCCATGCACCGGGGAGGCCCTGAACGGTTACTCACTGAATGAAATATACCAGTCTTTCGAAAGGATCATGTCAGTGCCTGCACATCCGTGATCGGAAGAAAGTCGCTTACGCCTGCATACATGTCGTACCCCACAAAGCAACAGACACAAAGGTGGCCAACAGCTCAGCACCATATGTGGGACCGAGTTGAGTCTGTGGAGCTATAGAGGATGACATATGGAAAAATTGGAATAGCTCATAGGACGAAAATTCTGAGCTGACAGTTATAGCCAGATTTCTGGTCGAGAAAAGGATGCAGAGTTAGCTTCGCGTGATGATGGTAAGCGACATTACGGTAAAGATACACAGGAGGTGAGAAAAGTCGTTGATTGCCGTAACGAGTATGTGAGGTGTATAAATGTTCCCATATCTGTCAAGTGATCGATCTTCAGCTCCTGCGCTTACATGTCTCGGATTTTGGCCTTACAGATACAATTGATCCACTCACAGGCTTCCCTACACACCTCTTTCCGTAGCGAGGCATGTCTTGTTCCTTTGACCGAGAGTCGGTAATGTGAACCACCAGTGGTTAATTTGCAAAGCGCTCTCGACACCACGATGGCGCACACATGCATCAGATCGGTGTCACTCATGGTGAAATTGGTCCTTGCCAGAGATATTTGGTCCCTCCATGGTGAACGGACTCGTCGGACCGAGGTTAGCATGAGGACATAAACTGCAATCATTAGCCCATCGTGGACCGCCAGTCGACTCGATTGGGATAAATTGCGACCCAAGCTTGAACGTAACGCTCTCCGCAGTCCTTGCCGGGTTAACGTGCGAAATCGAAGCTGGAGCGCGATGGTAATTATAAGTCGATGAAAGTTAGTGGTAGGAGCCGCTCAACCCAGCTGCAGTTGTAAGTTCCACGCAGTTGTCGGGCGAAGGTCGCGAGATGACCACCTAGACTGCTGGGAAAGAGTCAGCTGACGACGCTCCGAAGGACTTTAAGAAGTAATCCAGTTGAGATTCTGTCTGGTGGCGTTGAGGCATATATAGGCCAGATCTGGTCCCGAGTGGTGCGATTGCATCATCGATGAGAACCCACGCGGAATATGCCGAAAGTCTACCGGCATCCGTGGTGCCTTGCCGTTGGAAGCACGAGAGTCCAGGGTACCCGCAATGAAGTGAATGCCTCATCGTTGTGATACATTGTACCAATTCGCGAGATATTCGAGTTTCGCACTCTCAGGCAACGTATTCCCCTCGCCATAAATTGGCAGCAAGGAATTGGAATCACGGCAATCGTGAGGAAACCATGAACCTTGAGATCAAGTTACTCACCTCGTAGTGGTAGGGTGAACAGAAGTCGCTCACATACCTGGAGTGCGAGTTCACAGTCAGGAGGTGCACAACCGCGTTTTGTATGATTTTTCAAGACATGATCTTCTCCTTGGGCGAAAAGGTCGGGGTGTAAGGATCATATTTCGAGCACATGGAAGCTATGGTCGCCTTGAATCTCCTAGTGAAAGGGTTCCAGGGGGGGTAGTATAACGATATGATCGGATGCGGCCGCAGGTGGGATGGGCGGCGGACGTCATACCCACCGTAAAGTGTCTGGCACTCGAAGGCAGTCCAACCTCTGCAGGGGTATGAGATGGGACTTACCTTGTAGGGTATGTCCTTTTCACGGCTTTACCAACACACCTGGTATTTCAATAACAGGTTGTTCTTTTCCTCGCGCTGCGCGCGAATCGATTTAATTCATTTTAGGGTATACCCCTACAACTAAGTATGGTCAGATTGCCCACTCCACATTATCGGGAGAGTTCCGTTACGTGATGAGCACAGTTGTTGCAGTGGAAACTGGAATTGACGTGCGGGATCCTCGAGAGTCAGAATGAGTCTTCGCCTCGACATTGCCCGCTCTCGAGAGAACTGTATTGCAAAGGGAGTCAAAAGAAGGAAGCTGTGGATCGTTCATGTTATCCAGGAACATGGTCATCGGCCCATTGCCAGCAGGACAATGACATAAATACGCTCTAGACAGCACTCGATTGCGGTGGAGTTGCGGTGCCCCGTCAATGATGAATTTGGGGTGTAAGGCGTGCGTAGGCAGATACCAGTGCAGAGCAGGGAAATCATGTCTCCGTCGTCGCCCACAATGACTAGACTGGTGACCAATCCGTGCTAATGAGGCTATCGACGGCTTGCCTCATTACATGACCACCTCCATTTCCTATCTGGATTTACCGCCACCTCGACAAGGGCGGCGCCGCGGATTGACTCCATCCTCGTCGTCGTCGTCGTCGTCGTCGTCTGCAAGAGGTCCATCTTCAGTTTTATATGTAATATCGGCGCCGATATCGCCTCGACGAGCACGAGCAAGACCCAAAAGGTTCATGTCGGGTTTAAATGGACCCTTTGTGGCGACGGACCAAGTAGGTTAGCGCGAAGCCTTGTCGAGCTCGCGAACTTCAAGACCCCGACGCCCGTTGCTTTTCTGCCCCAGTGCGGTGTTAGAAACGCCCGTTTATTGCCCCACTTCTCCCTCCTGCACTGGCTCAGGACAATCCCCCGTCCTGGGCAACACTGCACCGGCACGATCGAGGACAGCATCTGAACATACTTATAATACGACGCCTAAATGGCGTCGACATGTCGTACAATCTCGCTTATTGTCGTAACGGGCCGCCCTTCTGGTTTAACAGTTTTGTTCGCCACAACACCGCATCGGCAAGCAGCTCGTCCTTTATTTTCCTCTCTCCACCACAAAATCCTTCACTCTAGCACACTCACGTCCTTCACGCCAACATAGCATCGACCTACTTACCTATATCTTACATGCACACCACCACATGTTCATCACCCCGTCATCTCTCACTTTGAACTCCACCGACTTTGCTTCCGGGACCATCTCGGGCAACATTCACTCGGCCAGGGCTTACCCGTTCCCGGACTCACTGCCCTTGTCCACGCTCCCTGCCCCACCACCTGATCAGTCCTCGACTCCACCATCGTCTTACACCCCTTTTTCACCAGGCTCCCGATCACCTCCGCCTTCTGAGTTCTCCCCGACGATGCCACCCACAGGAGCAGTTGGATATCCCTATTATTTGAGCTGGCTTGGTGTTGTTATCCCTTCAAGCCAATCGAGTCCAAGGTGATACATTCCGTTGGCGTTCTTTTGTGCTCACCCTAATTCGGTTCCAGCGTTTCCTCTGTTTCAGATTTACCGGGACCAAACACGGATACAAGTACCAGCGCGGGTATGAGCCTACCGCCCTCCTCCGCTTTCAGCTCTAATTCCGACGTTTCTACCTCGCTCACACTTTGGTTGACCACGTCTCGGACAATGTTGACCTCATCCTCGGAAATTTCGTCGTCTCCATCTTTATCACTCTCTGCCAACTCATTATCCACGTCAGAATTCACCTTTACCTCCACTCCGACGTCCACTCTCCCGTTCCCTACAACCCCAACAACGCACTCGCCACCGGCGTCAGTATCCTCATATTCCTCAACCCAGTCCACGAGTTCGCCTTTTCCGTCTTCACCCGTCTGCACTTCGTGCGCGTCATCCTCGACGTCTGTGACAACTACGATTCCATCCGCTGCTCCAGAGACAACAACTGTTGTTTTTGCAACCACAGTGGTGACATCAGTCGGCCCACCTTCCTCTTCACCTCTAAGTTCTCCCTCGACGTCAACTAATACGATCACATCTCTTCTTCTGGGTCAAGGTGGAACCACCACTGATTTTGTCACCTCGAGCAGTGTGTTGAGCACCGAATTTCCTGCAAGTCCGCTAGTTAGGTAAGTGCGCTACTTGTTTTCTCTCGTCTATTTTGGTCCCAGGTTGTTTCATATGCGATCTGAGAGGATCGTATTGATTGGATCTCCCTCCCTTGACGCTTCTAGTTTGAGTTTCATACCTACCTCGTTTGCATTTTACCCCTGTGTCGTCATGATCTGTTCGACCTCGGCTGACCCTCTCTTCTGTGATCACACCCGGTTTTACTTATCTGGCGATTTTCTGCCTATCTCTTGAACACGATCTCTTGCGCTTGGTATATGTCTCGTTGTCATTTCCATTCGTGGCGATGCTTCTCGGGGTCCGCACCATAGTACTGTCTCACCGGGTACGATCGTCGCGATTGTGCTCGGACTTGTGGGTGCGTTTGCATTTACGGCTCTCTGGCTTTTTTGCGCTCGTAGACGTCATCGTAAACTGGTTCGAGAAGCTGCACACATCCCACCAGAGAATCACGCTCCTGGCCCCCTCGACAATGAAATACTCGATGTGGACGAACTCGGGTATGGCATCGGGAGCACCCAGGGTGCCGGAAATTCCACGAGGCGAACTGGACCAGTCATGGAAGAACGCTATGCAGGCATCCTCGCAGCCCTGGAAAGGTTCGGAAGAGGCAACGAAGGAGGAAGTACTGGAGGCGTCTATGGGTCTCACCGTGATACCGCTACTGACATGGATGGGGATGACGATGTTACCCGAGCGTCGTCTCCGACGTTGCCCCTCCATGCAATCCCCCCTGATGACCCACCATATACGGTCCCACTGTCTCCGCCTCCACCTGTACCGCCCCCCTCGTACCATCAAATAACACAGCCTGCTCCGCCACCTTCTTCGTACTATATGACCTCGCGCAGGAAAAGTTCACCAGGCCCCGATGCGGCCGCATGGCTCTGTGGATATACCGTTGGGCCATCTTGCAACTCGCATTACGCTCGCTCGCAGACACTGGGCTCTGGTTCTGGCTCTGGCTCAGTCGACGCTCTCACGAGGACGCAAACAGGAAGCGAAGAACCACTGCTGGGCATCGGAAAGGCGACTCTAGAGATGTCTGGTGTTTCTACACCTGGAGGCATCAGCCCTACTACCGCAACTGACCCTGGAAGCAACAAGCTCGGTCTTGGATCTGCATTTGGTTCACCAGCAGGTTCGATGTATAGTCCTAGCAGTGTATGCCCCGCCCTCCAACACGATACCTCGGGGTCGTACGGTGCGCGGACTGCTTCTGGGAGTGGGTCCTATGGGTATGCTCGGAGCGGCACGCCAAGTAGCTTTGATGTCCTCAGAAGTGTCTCGTCCCAAGGGGCACTGTCTAGCGCTTACAGCCATGGCCATGGCCATAGTCAGGGGTTCAGGTTTGGGTTCAGCAGACCGGGGAGCTCGTCCAGCGGAAGTACAGGGAAGAAGGCACTACGCGATCAACATAGTTTCGGAGTCCCTCCAACGAGTTTCAGGGCATGGAAAGACTGGGGTTCGGCTGCTTCAGACAAGGAAAAGCAAGGAGAAAAGCAGAGCTTAAGAGATAAGGATTGGAAACGAAGGAGTTCGACTTCTGCCTCGACTTCAGAAAGCGTGAACGAGAAGCAGGGGAGAGGGAGTCCTGTCGTGGGCGTTCGTGCGTTGCTGGGACGCTTGCGCCGTGCGGGACACACACCCTCTCCTCACTCCTCGAACAAGGACCTTCCGTCTCCGACACAGGCTTCTATGGATGTAGACCCTGAGAAGGCTGCTGTTGATCGGGTGACCCCACCTCCGATTCACATACAAGTTGCAACACCACGGCGACGACGGTTTTCATTCATCCTCTCGAACCCTGATCCACGTCCGCCTTCGCCCTACTCTAGGGCAGGAGACGCGGTGCCCTTGTTGGACGTCTTGCCTCATCAAGAACTGCATCCAATCCAACACGAAGTGCGAACATGTGATCCTCACGGCCCCAAACCTGTGTCTTTCAGTGCCGGGGGGCTTCAACCATCAACGACACTTCCAACCGGGTATGTGCTTGCGTCCGCGCCGTCACCGGTACCTACGGAGGAATCACGTCTTGCGGAAGGCCTCTTGCATCCTCGTTTGCAAACCCAAGGGTGTAGTGACGCGAGTTTGACGGATTTTGAAGATTACTCGCGACCTATCGGTGGTGTCAGTCCCCTTTTCTTCGGATGATCTCAGCTTAGATACTAACCTTGAACTGTATTTGCGTTAGGTCGTGAAAAATCGAATGTACAGTACGACGACGCTTGGGACACAGGATGACACCGAGACAAGGAGTCCGAGCCGAGGGACCCTGGTGCAGGATGTTATGCCCGGTGACGAGCATGAACACGAGAACGAAACGGTCGATGTTTTTGGACCGTTAACACCCAGGGGCGTCCCTCGTGACAGCTGGTTCGTGGACAACCTCCCTCCGCCTGTGACAGCCCGTCATTCGCCCGTCGGGGCTTGATTGGAATCGATCATGAACATGTGATGACTACTGCATGACAACTTTCTGACGTTTGTTGACGACTCGACGCTGGGATGATGTGGAAAGTATAACTGCCTTACGGTTCGTATGCACTATACCTCCCCTATATTGGCATTTGACGTCAGATCTAGATTCTAGACGACTCAGGATGTACATTGAGTATATGCACTTTGCACAAACGAACGAGCTCTCCATGACACTCATCTCTTCATTGTCTCTACCTACACACGCAATCGCAACCACGATGCCCCCCACCCACATACCCCACATGATGCCTCGACGCGCTGGCGCGGTGTACAATATGACGAAGACACGCAGAATTAACCAGGATGACGCGCTTCGACGGAGACGTTCTGGGCTGAATCACCAAGTTCACTCCTCAGCCAGTCCACGGTCCACCGCCGTTCTATATGATATGCATACTATTTTCAAGTTCATACTATGCATTCTCGCTGGCGAGACAGTCTTTTTTTCTCATCGGGTTTGCCGTTCAACACATCTCCCCAACCTCGAAGTTACCGATAGACAACTATGCCCGTTTTAATACACGTTCTTTCTGGAGATACATATATGTTACCTAGGTTGTATATTGTTTTACCTTTGCATCGCACGAGCCGAGAGGTCGACTTAGACGACGTACATAATGGTAGCATTTCATGATCACCATGGGCCACGGCCGAGAACTGCGACTTGCCCTAAACCAGCCGTCAGCGACACAAAAGGCCGTTCTTTCCTTTTTCGTTTTTCTTACAACTCATTCCGGACTCGCACTATTGTCCCCCTGCGTCGTTCATTATACTTCATTCTGCAGGAGTCTACCGCAAGTCCCAGAGCGTTGAGGCAGCTCAGCTGGAGCGCACCCCAGGTGCCGTTTAGGTACCCTGGTTCGTAGAGGATGTGGGGAAGGTGGTCCTTACCAGAGCTGCTACATTTGCATCTATTGCCTACCTTTTTTTGTTGTTTTTTTCGTGCCATCGAATACTGTTCGGAACGCAACTGAATGATTGACTTGAAGGGTGAACATATGATATGGTTGCGGGTTGCGCAGGCGCGTCCTAGTACATGATGATGAGATCGAATTCAAGTTTTCGATCATACCCTCCGTCTTGCTTCGTTCTGAATCTTTACCCTTGCGCTCCTCGATCCTTGTGCAACCCAACTGCATCTTCCCGAGTTGCCCGACCGTCGCAACGTCCTATCATTTTGCCTCTCGTAGTACCACTTGTAGGTATCTGAATCCGTGACTGCAAGTATCCGTGTTGGCTATCGTCATTCCATGGACTAGTGCAATTTTAATGGTCTCAAGGACAACCCCCAAGAAAAGTACACTCGATTACGAAAAGGGGTTACGCGTACGGACTCGAGTTGGCAAGCCTGGAGTCCACGGTTCGCATGAGAACCGTTTGACAGGATTATGATTGACACGAACCAATTGAAGGCATGGTAAGAGCTTCCCGCACTACATATTGACAGTCGATCGTTGCCCCATTTTAGTTGTGAGTTGTCGCTCTCACGGGCGTCGGGCATCTCTGGCGACCAGCCTGGCTATGATGCCGGCAACGACAACAGACTTGTCCATGCGGACGATGAGGAACGTCCCTCGGAACCGAATTGAGACAGAGTATATGTCATTATAGTACGCGGAGCCGAGCCTGTCTACACAGAATACATGGAATCAATTCCCAGACCCAGACGCGGCCGGTGTACAACGACGACGTTTTGCACCGGCTTCTGGTATTGGACTCGCCGCGCGCTTCGAGCTCCTTGGTAACCCTTTCGACCGTTCCCACTGGCTATGTGTGTTCTGGAATTGGCTAGTCTTCCGAATGTCCTGACCGTCCGTTGAAAAGGAGGAACCAATCGGGAGATTTGGAACAGCCTTGTCGTCGGCAGGCCAAGCCCCCTTCGCCAAAGTGTCCTCGATGGTAGTGATGAACCACAAAGAAGACTCCAAGTGTTCCATGCCCTGGTCATATATGTGGACAATGTGGTTCGAGTAGGCCGGCTCATTATGAGGGTTCGTTCGCTTCAACTCCTCATAATTTTCGCGAAGTGCCTCATGCGGAGGGTCGGAAGTATAAAGTGACTTGAAGGGCGAACTCAATGTCCGGAGGAGGGCACGAAGTGGAGTAATTTTTCTAGGATGGAATTTTTGGGACGGATATGTTCCTGCACCCAAAGCATCGGATTTGCGGAGTCCGCCACGGTCGAGGCCTCCTCGGCGCACAGAATGTTCATCAAACCTGGCCATGTCATCGCCGCGATCCTCAGCCTCATACGAATCAACGGCGGGAAGGTAGCGCAAAGTCGTCCATCCGAGGACATGCAGGAATGACTCGAGATCATCTGTGAACGTGTGCATCTTGCCAGGTTCCCGAAGCAAATTTGCAGACATGAATTGCCATGTTCCCTAATCAGTTTGCGGTCAGCGCGCTCACGAGCACTATTACGCCGGACGGCTCACCGTGCGATCGGGTCGCCTGCTCCCAACCTCGTCCGCCCCCTTTGCCAATTCCCAATCAATCAACAAGCCGTTGCCATCTTCCGTCAATAGAATGTTCCCAACACTTATGTCACGATGCAAGAGCTTCCCTATCTCGAATGCATGCCGGTGAGCTTTGTGTTCGTTTGTTAGCGGTGATCGGTTGTACATAGCGTGACGTAAAAGCACCTTTCATCGCGTCCATGACACCTGTCACAAGTTCTTTCGTGCATCTGAACGTGGTGAGCGCACGTCCTACGATCCCGAGCACGAGTCGATAGTGCTGATACGGGGATATCCTCGGCCTAACACACAACCACGGGGCATCGACCATTTCTTGTGTTTTCGTCTTGCCGTTCTGCACGTCCCCACCAGCGACCAGCCTGGGGATGTTGGGTGTCTCGGCCTCATGAAGTTTGGCATAAATTTCGTGTTCGGGCAAGACTTCGATGTCCGGCGAGTCAGAAAGAAATCGCCAGGTGTCTTTCATGAAGATCATGCGTTCTCTAGACCACGGGTCTTTCTCGTCCTCCTCTGTGTTTTCTTCACCAGGTTGCGGATCGGCGTCAGGGGCAGGCTCGCTCTCGGTGCATGCATTCGTACCGCCCTTAACATCTGCTTTCGGGATCCAAACCACAGGTAGGCTGCGAGTGCATCGGCTGACAAGCGACCGATTTTGGTATGGCGGCTGAGGTCCGTAGGCGTGACCCATCCCATCCAGGCCGGGCAGATCGTACTCGAACAGCGGAATTTTGGTATCCTTGATCTGAAGTTTATCCCTCACGCGCGCGTCAACGTCGCCTTCAAGTTGCGCCGGTCGGATGGATTCGTCGTGCCCACGGTCCTTGGCCTCGAGTTGGTCAAATCGCCACAAAAATTCAGCCAGGATTTCTGGGTTCGTGCGGTAGTTGAACGTAGCGGTCACGACCGTACCAGCAGGGTCCCATCGCAAAAACCGGGCGCGATCACCTTCGACGACAACAGAGAACGAGAAATGACGGAATTGCAGGCTGTGCAGAGCACCGGCATAGTGTGCTAGCTGGCCACGGGCATCGATTCCGTCCACAGTGGCCGGGGTGAATGATCCTTGCTCGATCGCCAAGCAACGTGATTCGTCTGTGGTATTGTCGGGATCGCGGAAGGCCACTCCGCTTGAGTTTGTTTTGAACTCCATCCAGAGTTCCATTCGCGAGAAATTGGTCTTATTTGGGGGTGCCATGCCATCAACGCGATTGTAGAACGAGATGTCGGGCTTGAGCTTCAGTTTATTCACGGTAT
>JBBPQU010000480.1:0-20022 GCA_038092655.1 Boletus sensibilis | reverse complement strand
GGTCACAGCAGGAACAAACACACCAACAATGTCTTCAAACGCCTCATTCCAGAGCTCGTATGCTGCAACTGCCACATCATCACTAAATACGTCCCCAGTGGGGGCAAACCCACCGACCCTCTTTCACACAGCATTTTCCCCTCCCATGCCCTACTACTGCCCCCCATCCTCATCCCTAACGACCTCGCTCTCTTCCTCCTTGAACCCTGACAGGGCACAACAATGTCAATGTCCCATGATGTCTAGCCTTGAAGTCCTGAAACCTCAGCAACCCACACTACTAGCACAGGCACTACAAGCACACCCCACCAACAATTCCCCTTCACCCTCCTCATTGTCCACCATGTCATCGTGTGAACATTCAGCGGAGCCAGCCACAACATGGCCTCACTGCACAGCTAAAGAGCACCTCATCTCGTGGCGTCCAGTGCACACCTGGACTCTGCAGCCCCCACTACAGCTCGAGGACACTCAATGACTCCTCAGTGTGTTACCACACACCTGGGCAGACTCCATGAAGGAGACGTACGGGTCTGGCCTGCTCACATTCCACACCTTCTGCAACTTCAAGTCCATTTCCAAGGCCAAAAGAGCACCGGTAGCAGCGGACATCTTGTCAGCTTTCATCGCTCATTTAGCTGGGGCGTACGCTCCCTCCACCATCGTCAATTATGTCAGTGCAGTGCAAGTGTGGCACGCGGTCCATGGCCTCAATTGGAGCATCAACGAAAGGGAAACAGAGCTCCTATACAAAGTGGCATGAAACCTAGCCCCACCAACGTCGAAGCGCCCCATGAGAGAACCTTACATGTTAACAACCATCACCACCATACGGGAGCACCTAGATCTCACACTACTCCTCCATGCAGCAGCATTTGCCTGCCTCACCACAATGTTTTTCGCGGCAGCCCGCACAGGGGAATTCACCACATCTAATCTCAAGGCCTTCGACCCAGTGAGACACATCACACAAGCTGGCATTTCCACACAGCACGACCGAAACGGCTTGTAGATGATGTGTTTCAGACTACCATGGACAAAGAAATCATCCATCAGCAAAGAGGTTAACTGGGCAAAGCAGGTGGGCCCACACAACCCCAAAGAGGACCTCAACAATCACTTCCTCATAAATGACCTGATGGCCACAGTTCCTCTCTTCGCATATCGCTCAAAATCAGGTTTCACTCCCCTCACATGTTCAAAATTCTTGAAGGTCCTCAACACAGTGTTTGCCGCGGCTGGGATCCCGCCCCTGAAAGGACATGGCATATGCATCGGTGCCACACTTGAATACCTACTGCATAAAATTCCCTTCGACATCGTCAAAGGAAAGGGTCACTGGGCCGGAGACTCTTTCCTCATATACCTATGCAAACACGCACAAATTTTAGCCCCCTACATGCAGGCAAGCCCAGAAGTACATGTGGTCTTCTTACAACACACCATTCCCCCAATCTGCAGGAGGAATTGAGGACGATCACAGCAGAGGTGACTCCTAATTCATGGGTAAGCGCCCTCGCTGCATGCATTGTCATCTCGAGACTAACACGTTGGGAATCGCAGCTCTCTCGCTTGCCCATCTGGTGCCCTCCAGGCCAAAGCACTGTGCGCTTGCCCGTACCTCTCGTCACTCGTCACCGTTTCATTTTCATACATGTACATACACAGTTACATGTATACAGCACGTCCCGAGACTACACAAGCAAAGCTTTAGTCCAAAGATACTGAATTTATTGATAATCTTAGTCTCTGGTAATGTGAGATCTTTGAATGTATTCGGCTATCTCGGCCGAATGTGGCTTGTATATTTGTTTTTGATTTGTTTACTACAACGACAAAAGGGATTTCAACCCAGGATCCCGGTCTGGTTACCAGACTACCAGGAGCCTTGAACGACTGCTCTTCATTGTTCTCATTGTTGCCAACCACGTCTACCAATACCTAATGCAGACTCTGAAGCTTAGAATATCCCCTGGGTTCCATTGAGAAATCACCAACCCCCCAGATCACCTCAGCTTCAATCCAATCAGCGAGCCTCCTTAGTCCGACAATCCCCCGAGCACTTATCGCACAAATAACTTCCCTGAGCCCTTCGTTTACACCATGAGCGGCGGCACAGGCACCAAGTTTAGCCCAACTGATCTGCAATGGTGTTGTGTGTTATGTCGATGTGCCAGAAGTTGACCTGGAAATCATTCTGCGCTCTAGTTCCTCGGCCTCTGCATCTAACTCGGGGAATATATCAAGATTCGAGGGCTGCCAGGTGCCTGTTTGACTTCCGCAGACCGTTCTCTTGATGATAGAAAAGAATGCGAATGCGTCAGCATGTCAGGTTGACCACCACACATGGCAAACGAAGGGTTGAGTACCAACCTTCTAGTTGGGTAGCCACTCAGTCGTCCGATTAACTGTGGTAATTATGATCTCTGGCAAAGATAAATCATCACCGCCCTGCTCCCATCTTTCAGAATTGTTTGCCAACCACTCTTCGTCATGATCACAGATCTTCTTCAGACCTCAGCGCAGCGAGGAGTTCGGCTCGCTGGCTTGTCCTTTGCCTCCAGGATCGAGCCTATCATCCACTGGGATGGAAAACTGGTAAGTATCGACATCCTCTGGGTCGCCCTCACGCGTCCCAAATGCAATCCCGATGCCTGCCACGGCACCAGACCTCCCGTTATTTATCCAAAGCACCATCCGATATACGATTCGGGCATGGTGACATGTTCTCTTGTGAATACAGCATCTAGCAAAAAAAACAGACCACCATAGTCATGATTGCATGTCGTGATTAGCTGTGCTTCACTGAATTGAGAGGCGAGGGCTGAACAGGGAGTGTAGGGGCGACGAGAGTCGGCGTCGAATGCAACGTTGGACATGATTACGAGCGGTTGTGCTCGAGGTCGACCTATCGAGTCTCGACCTGATAAAGTGTTGTTGATCGTCGCAGATTAATCATGCCTAGTTTGCAAATTCCCTGCTCCGAAACCCACCCTTACCAGTTCGCGTGGGCGAAATTGGTTTAATCCACGGTGAAGTTGGTGGTTGTGGGTAAACCTAAGCCCCGCGAATTAGACGCACGGTTAGTCGAAAACGCTGGCGAGACAGGGGTAAGCACAACCAACATCGGCATTTCCCGAGCCAAGTGTGTGGTCTTCGACGGAGCCGCGTAGTTTGAGAGGGTAACCTTTGACTACAACGGTGTCTCCGACCGGTCATGTCTACCACCGTGAATGGGTCGACAAAGACGACTCCCAGTACTACGTTCGCGCCACGCCCCTCCACCAATGTACCACCCGCAACGCAAGTATTCGAGCCTTTGGCGAAATCCGTATTGAGCCATAGACTCCTCTACAACATATTCGCCTACTCTGCCGCCTTTTCCCTTGCCTCCACTGTATTTCTGGCTGGCGGAGATGATGCGAGCTTTCTTTTCCGACTTTTCCGACCCAGTACATGGATCAATGCGTCTCTAACGTGGCTCGTTGGCGTCCTACCCATCATTGTGGTACGAAAGGTCTTTTTGACGTGTGCGTAGGTCATCGACATGGTTGACCGCCTCTGCTTACCTCCTTGTTTAGATACTCCCGAGCCCGCCTCCTCTCCGTCGAAAACGGTCGCAGCTGCGCTTGCGAAGCCAACGACGCGTCGATGGATCGCAGCTTACATCACGTCCTCACTTTTACTCTTATCACTCGAATTCATTCGTATATCCTCTAAAAGCGAAGATATGCGCCTGAACATCTTCTTAAAGTCGAGGTGCGTGACACACCGCAACGCAAATATCATGGCCTGTAATTCCGTTGCACAGGAAACACCCCTATCATCTCAACGGTCGACTCATCTTTCTCGTATTGGCGCAAGTATGGTTGTCGATCAGTTTTGCACTTCGGAACGTAATGCTCGAGCGCTTCGTCTTCCGCTGGGCGAAAGCGCTACCATCTTCGAATGCAGTGGGTCTTTCCTGAATCATTGTTCACATCTCTTGACACGAAATGTGCAGCCTTTTGTGCCGAGAAATCTCGCCATACTTCTGCTCACCAGCGCGCTCTTCACGTTTTCATCGTTTGCAGTTTACAATATTGCGTTCGGGTTGGTGCGGTTGGCCCTCTTACCGCTGCTCATGAGGGTACCCCTTGTCCGATCCCTGCTCAAACCGTTTTTCGGTCACTTTATCAGAGGCCCCTGGACGTTGACCTTACCGTTGCGACACTTATCCCTCGAGTCCCACGCATTCACCCTCGGAGCGTCTATGGTCGTCAACTGGGAATTCGCAGAATCACTATTTGATGTTTACATTCCCCAGGTACGTCACCATTTCCCATGTTCTTTCATGCATTAAAAGCTCCGCTAGCCCATCAAAGTTGCCTCCACTACCGCAGACCCCAACATGACGCTCGTCTCGGGCATCACGTCGACTAATCCACTGTACCTCTACTTTGCCTATGCCGAGTTGCGCGACGTTGCGTCGGATAGCTGTACTGCCAGTGCCTCTCGTCGAACAGCGCTGTTCTCTGATCAAAAATTCAGTCCGGGTCTATGGAGTGTTTTAGCGCGCGAATCGCTCTTGCGTCTAGGCCACGACTATCAGACGTTCCTCCGCAGAGGTGCACCCGCACCTGCCGACGTGCCCACACCCGCCGTCCCTCCGAAAACTTCGCAGCCACCTTCGACGCCACTAATACGAAAGGCGATCTATAGACCGTCACAGCAATCTCCTATTTCGAAGATGCTGGACACGTTTGCGTCCGATTCAGACCTTTCCAAGGCTGCCGACGCAGTCGCTTCCGAGGTCGGCGCGCGAGTCATGGAAGCACCGATTCCTGAACTCTTCCGCTCGGCATCCTCACCACCCGTCCCTGCTGTGGCTCCATCGACTACAACGGCAACTGCAGCAGCTCCCCAACCAGATTTGATTGGTGCATACGCCTCGCGTGCAAAAGCGCAATGTCAGAGTTTGATCATAAAGTATTCGCCATCGTGGTGTCGAGACGCGGTTGCGCAATGGGATGCGTGGTGGAGCAGGGATCGCATAAATAAATTCACTGAAAAGTGTCTTCCGAATCGAGATCTCGATGCGCTCATCGTCGAAGGTGGGCCTATAAAGAAACACTGCACGATCGGATTGCTTATGCTAACCAACGTCAGTGCTCGCTGGTCTTGTCTGCGCTTCGCTGACCGAGGACCGTTACGGCGTGGTCCAACGAGATATCCCACGCATCCTCGAAGCTTTCTTGTCATTTTTAACCGCTCTGGAGGAGTATCACGTCGAGGTGACCAAGCTCTACGTACCTCCCACACCTGATGAAGTCACCCAAGGGGACTTCAAGGTTCTTAGGGAGAAGGAACTTACCAGGGTCGAGGTGGCGAAAGCGACGGAAGCGATTGGTATCGTTGCCGATGGTACGCACTTTTTGCCTTGCATCATCCCGCATAGCTGATACATCGTTCCTTGCGCTCAGCATTGAAGTCGGGTGTTGCTGATATTGCGCGGACATTTGGAGAGAAGCTTGTTGCGTTCAAGTTCCCACCCAGAATTGCCAAGAAGCTGCAGTCGTTTGTAGATTATGCATAGTGGGGGGATATGGTGATTTCATGCTCGCATATAGAAAACCAACACGTTACCATCTTTCCGCAGACCTAATGCCGATGGCGCTTAACCCGTGTTGAGATGAATTCAAGCACACCATGGCTATACGACTCGTGACTTGGCAGCATGCACTCATTCCAAGACATCTTCATCCGTTCGCGTAAGATGTCAGGACCAGTGTTTTCAGTCAGCGAGAAATACTAGGATGGAGTAGAAGGGATGTGTTGCGTGTTTTGCCTCTTTGTTCACCAAAACTGGTCTAGTGACCGGAACTCTACTTAATTCATTCACCCGGCATCGTGCAGTAACTCGGTACCATCAAACTGTTCGGGGGGTTCCCACATCATTGCGCCTGGCGCAAATATGAGTCTTTTTGATTAGATCATTTGTCCTGTAGACTGGGTGACGTGTGTGGCTCCCGACTTGCGGGACCTACAGCTGGGATGGCACAAGGTATGGACGGCTAGCAACCAACCTTGCATGGTCTACCCAAACCAGACCTGATGCTCCGAGACCAGAAGACAGTCTGTAAACTTAATTTTGTAACCTTGCTGTACAATATTGCAATTCGGTTCTTCGCATCATGTTCTCGAATGGGAGACGGTGACTTCATGATTTGACAACGCTGGTAGACCAGTTACTTGTTATGAATGCCCGTACTTAGTTTCGAACTTAGATAGGAAGTACCTGGCCACTTCCTAGAACCGGAAGCACCCCTCGGAGCTTCTGGAAAGGCGGTCCATCATGACTATACTAGAATCTTCGGTGATACGAGGAGTAGTTACTTATGTCCATTGTCTAGCGTCGTTGATGCGCACCGTACGGCAGCGCCACAGTAATTTTTTCACAAGCACGCGTGTACCGCAAGTTGCAACGCCCGAAAGTCGACTCGAACGGGAAAGGCAAGTGACGCCATGTTACTACAGTTGATATGTTCATAATGCATAGGAAAATCTCATAACATGTATTTGGCATCTAATGCTATGTACACTCTCGGCAAAAACAACTACATTTTGATACATAATATGCGTTATGAAAAATTTCTATGCCATCATGAAGGCAACCTAAGGGTTAAAATTTAAAACGTTAACGGTATTACAGTAACAGCACTATCAACAACATCCTATAGGTGGATATATACAGCCATGTGCAACAAATCGTTGGGGTTCATGAAATCACGTTGGGGTACGTAGTTACAGCCCCAACCCTGTCTCCATTAATTGCTACAGTACAACCCAGAACATGTCACTCCCCTACTCGCATCCCAGAAATATGCATATAGAGATAAAATAGATATATGGTTGGTCATAACTGGGAAAAAATGGGGGAGGACGGGGTATACGCTTGGACTCTCGTGATCATGAAAAACAAGGGGGGGTATGGACAAGGTATGGAAAACTGCATAAATCGTCAACGGGCGCGGTCGTGAACGAGAAATGACAGTCATGAAGAAAGGGTCATGAGAGAGGAGACGAGGAAGCGTCCTCTGTGACGCACTCTAGACCTTGCTCCAAGGGTACGGATAGCACACTATGCCGACTTCTCTCCAACCCGACGTACTGGTAGACGCGCTCCCTACCTGGAAGGGCCGCCCGGACGCGACGCTGCATCTCACTCAACCGACCACTGGCTTTCCAGAGTTCGAGTTGGTCCCACCGTGCTCTCATGGCCATACGAAGTGCAGTACGCCGCCGTGCCAGGGATGCACGAGAGGCATACAATGCGGTGTGTCCGGGTATGCTCGGCGTGACCGGACGTTCTATGAGCACGATGATCACAGCGCAAACGGCGAACAGATGTGAAAACGACGTACCTAGTGATGAAATGGTATTGACAGGGAGCTTCGTTGGCGGAACGGATTTCTCCGCGGTCTTTGCTCGCTCGAGGAAACCCTTGATACATCCTGTGAACCAAAAGGCGTGGAGGGGGAATATGCAGGCCATGATGATTGCTGGGCCGAACGATCCGTTAGTGACATCGTGTCGCTGGATTGCAAGGGAGGCGCAAAGAGTGATGTGGAAGGCAATGCGCGTCGTGAAGAAGCAAAGAGCAAAAAAGACATCCGAACGAAAGCGTGGCGTGATGCTTCCTAGGGCAAGGACGAATGTCGGAATCTGGGTTGACCACTTGTCAGAAAACCGGTCTTAAGACGCCTCGCACACGACATTCCTACCTCCATGACAGCGCACAAACCAAAAATATGACTCCAGTGCCTTTGGATGGCGTATTCGACAATGAAAACATAGACCGAGTGATGTATCCAGCCAGTAAGGAGGTTGACTTTGCTGCGATAGAACAGCATTCCCATTGTCAAGTCACTAGGGTAGATTGGTCACACTGGAACAAACGAAGCATTGATCGAACCAACACGATGAGGTAGGCTTGGAAGAACCTGCCGACACTGTCGGTAACAACGGGAGGAATGGTCACATGCTTCAGTTGTCCGGCAGATGCGTATTGCACAACCAACGGGAGACTGAGAAGGGACATGATGGCGCTACTGAGCGTTGTGAGTACCCATGATCGTTGCTTGATGGTCGTGCAGCGCGGAGCGAGGAGGAGGTAAGAGACGGCCAGAAGGACGAAGGAAACCCAAAAGGCTGTCGAGGTCGCCAGTCGCGACAGGTTGGAGAGGAGGGTGATCATCGCGGGGGGAATGTGGCGGCGAAGTGATAAGGTGGTAGGAAGTCGTGTCGCGTTTTAAGAGCACACGGGAACCGAAGCAACGAACGAAATAATTTTGCACGTTTCTGGCCTGTGAAACGATTTCGGCTAGTCTGAGAGATAACGATTTGATCATCTTCCTGAGCGACTTCTCAATTTCAAGCAATCAAACTCAGTCAACAATGATATCTGACTACCCTCGCGCGTCAGCGACTTGTCCGGGGGCGATAAAAAAACCGGACGAACGTGACAGGTGTCCAGCAGACAGGTGGGCCTCGATTTCCCAGAAAGGGACGCTCGCACGTTCTAACCGTCGACTTCACGAACGTGCGCCAGAACACTTCCGGTATGCTGGGGGATCGCCTAAAAAGCAACGCGCCGAGACCAAATGGTTTGGTTCAGCACAGAATATCTAGCACTCTCCTGCGCCACACGGGCAGGGACAGGCCGTGGCGCAAGCAACCCCTGCAGGCCACAGCTTATTTCAACAGTGTCGCCCTGGTCTACACATAGCAGCCTGAGCGCTGTCTAGTGGTCTCGACAGCTATTGCCAAGAATACTCTTGACTTGGCACATACTCGCTCATCCAGGCGGTGTTGGACTTCCGACTCGGCATAACTCGGACGACAATGCACCGGCTTGTCAGACTCGGAGGAATCCCTATTTGGTTAATAGAACAAACAACTCTATTGTCGAGCACAACTGCAACAAGTCCGACAAACAGGTTTCTTGCCTTGAATTCCTAGAGCATAGTCTGTTCAGTGATTGGATTAGTCTGGTAACCAGCCCGTCTGATGAGGTAGGATTGGATAGGCTCTCCGATTGGCAATGACTCTGACCGCCTCGACCAACCCCGAAACCAATGGTCGACATACCAATGACACTACCAGCGTATGTTGATCAAGATTCTTGTTATCTCTCAAGTGCTTAATTCTTCCAGTACTATCCTTGAAACCCAAGGTCGCAGGCTCAGAGAGATTCAAGCGGCGCCGATTAGCGAGACAGTCCACTGTCAGTTAGGCTCACAGTATCGTGGATTCCGTGGCATGCAAATGGACCCAATCAGCTTCCTTCATCAGGGAAAGTACATCCTCAACCGTTCCGACAGAGGATGCTTGGAGGGTGGTTTGTACCGATGGAGAGTTCTGGGTTACAGCGCTGATGTATTTCAACTCGGTATCCATACCTGGCGGTCGAGATTGGCCCTCTGATGGTGGCTTAGGGACAACAAGAAAGCGGAGATCGCCACCAGATGCGGCTCCGAGTGAGGGTGAGGGGCGTAAGAATGCTTGTGCATTCTAGGGTACGTGTGGCATGATGTTGACATTCTCATGATGATCCTTTGAGTCTGACGGTGGCCTTTTCCTTTTCATCGGCTTCGTTCATTAATCTTCCTGAATATCGCACCTTGATCCCACAAGACCGAGCTAGCTGGTCTCCTCGGCCGATGCAGCTCTTTTTCTGCCCTTTCTGGTACAAAAATGCTATGAAACGAGGTATTTGTCAAGTCAGGATGCAGTGTTCATGCCGAATGTACAAAAATACAAGTGTGAGTCTTTGTGCTCGCCCAAAAAGTAAGTTATAATAGAGTAACGAGCAGGGAATTAAAGGTCGCTGCCTGGCACATGGCTCGATCACAATGCGACAGAACATAGTGAGTCAGTCATCTGAATGAAAAATCCCCATCATAAAGGAAAGTGCGAGTCATTTCACATGTCCGAATCATCATCTCTCCAAGTTACGCAACGGCGACGCTCGTCGCTGGTGTCAGTCAGGTTAGAACTCCGTCTCAGACGTGCACTGTCAGCTACGCTTCATTGGCTACACAAGCTGATTCGACCATTTGGATATGTATCCAGCCAGTCAATGTCTACAAAAGAACGCTCTAGGTGTTACCCCCGTGAGGTATGTTGCGTGCCAGAACGGTTTCTTGTGATGTTCTGCACACAGACACAATCAGGACACAAGATTGTTTCCCGAGCGGTGCCGTAGGGCTCGATCTCACCTTCATACCAGTCATCTTTCCTTGTTTAATGTGATCCAGATGCCCGGCCGAGAACCGTTTGGCGTGCAACCTAGAGCCGCATGCGGCGACTCGGATTCGTAGTTGGGCGGTTTGGGAGATCCGGTTGCCCACTCGCCCCTCGACCGCCCCATCCCTGGATCTACCCGGACTGTCGAGCACCCCATCCGGGTCCTTGTGCTGGTGGTGCTTCAAGAGCATTGCCACCGCGCCGGTCTGCTCTTCGATATGCCTTCACACTTCGAATCTTCGATCGTCCATACTTAAGTATTCTATCATACCGACAGGGACGATCATGCTAAGAATCAGGATGGCCAGTGGCGGGAGTTTAACAAAGGTTTACCTGGCACGCTTGGGCAGACGCTATGTAGATACGATTCCTGTCTCGAAGTGCCTCGGAAATACGACGCCGCGCATCTCGAAGTTGGAAACGCACCAGATTCCCTCAGGATCATGATCGCGACCGTGCTAATGGAGACCAGCATTCTTGACCACCAATTCAATCGCATCACCGACTAAACCTCTCAATAATTGATCCTCTACATCCGTCCATCTCTCTGCGTAAGGTATACGCGCTCCGTCTAGTCCAAGTGAATGACCTCTGTATTATCATTCATGTTCCGATTCGTGGGTCTGTTGTCGCGCTGGTAGACAACATCTAAAGGAACAGTCTATGCCACCACCAGCTACAAATACGTTCGACGATGTAATCTATTCGTCGTCTCGTCTAAAGGGGTATTACCTCAGAGCTTCCCATCTATCCCTTCAACACTGCCGTCCGCGAACGGCCAATCGTTGTATCCCAACGGTGTCAGGTTTCCTTGCAGGTAGTACATCGACCGATCCCCAGGTGTAAGGGGTAGGTTCTTCTGTATCCGCACTGGGAGATCAGGCTTATAATCAAGTCGACGGATGAGCACAGAGCACTAGAATGAAAAAGTGGAAACACCCACGTTTGGTATATACAGCCGCCCGAAGGCGATAAGCCCTCCCTTGTCCTCCGCGGTGCGCAATGCTGTCTCGCGGGTATATCCACCAGCCGATATGAATATCCTCTCTTCACCACCTTCACCCCCATTCCATATGTGTCGCAAAAAGTCGTTGTTCTCGTCTGGGTTTGGGGTTACGTCCATGTTCCCAGCCACGCGAGGCTCGGTCACATGGAGATACGCTAACTTTGGGTGCTTATCACGTAGAGCGGTAGCGAGGTATGCAAAGGTCGGTCGGGGGTCCAGCATCTTCATGTCTGGAAAACATGGAAATGAGTACGATAGCGTACAGATCAGCGCAAGGACCTTACCTTGGAAAGGGCTCCAGGGACTGATACGAACACCAACTCGGTCTTCACCGACAGCGTTCACGACGGCGTCGACGACCTCCCTGGTGAATCTCGTGCGGCCTTCTTCGTCCCCGCCCCATCTATCTGTGCGCTTGTTGGACATTGTTTGAAGGAACTGGTCCAAGAGGTAACCATTTGCACTGTGTACCTCCACCCCATCGAATCCGGCGCCGCGTACGGCGTTGCTTGCTGCTTTTGCGTATGCGGCGATGTAATCTTTGATCTCGGCCTCGGTCAACGGACGAGGTGGCCTCGACTTGCCGGTCAACGTGACGGACGATGCGGAGACGTACGGTGAAGGCGGATCCTGTGACTCAAGGACATCCATATCGGCGGCACGACCAAGTGCCCAGAGTTGGAGGAAGATGTACGATCCCTTGGCATGGACGGCGTCCGTGACCTGATGTGATCACAAGCGTAACATGAGACGGGTTTGGGATGATCGGCTGTGATGGAAGAAAAGTGTGCATACCTTTTTCCAACCTTCGATTTGTGCGTCGGTGTAGATGCCTGGGACATGACCGTATCCTCCTGCATCATGGGAGATGAAGGTGGCTTCTGTGATGAGCAAGGCCCCTGGTGCGGAAGCGCGCTGAGAATAGTAGGATGCTTGTTGAGGCCCCGGGACATGGGAGGCATATGCTCGGAAACGGGTCAAAGGGGCAAGAACGACGCGGTGCTGAAGCGTTATTCGGCCGACCTTGATGGGCTTGAAGAGCGCGGGTGTCTGCTGTATAGAGGCCATGGCTGGTGCTGGTTAGAAAGGGCGGTGGTGGGTAGAAAAGCTTTGTGCGATAGTGAACTGTTCGATTTGCATGCTGGCGCATTTATAGTGATGGAATCCGTGAGATTAGCAAGAGTATGAGGTACGTTGATAGACAAGCCTCGGAGCGAGATTTGTAAGGCAAACCCTCGAGGCGCTGCCATTTCGCCAAATTTACGCGGTATCCGGTTGTACCCGTCCCCGGAGGTTTGGTCAGGTAGTTGGTCATCCTGAGTATTCGTAAGTTACTAGGTATGTTCGAGATGACTGGATAAACGTTGATCATGAGTGAGAAGAGTACTGGAACCTTCCATCGCGTTCAAAGAAGTTCCCACCGTCAACGTTTCAACGTTTCAACGTTCAACCCGTGGATGACCGACTCGGAACTCCTCGATCGTCCAGTGATAACACTGCTGCTGGGCCACAAGACTTTCAGCGAATCAGACTCGGCAACTACTGTAATCACCACCCAGTCATTACCGAGTAGTCAACAGAAGGACGGATGCGATCGAGGATCTACTGCCTTCCACCCTCAAGACACGGTGTGAGTGCGGCATTCCCATGGACCACCTGCGAGGGGACAACTCATTCCATTTCGGTGGTGTACATGCACTCGTGTGCGTCTGTTCCTTCATCCGAGTCGACCTGTGTTAACCCCCCGGCGGCCCCCTGAGCTGTGCGTTCAAGTTTGGGATTTGAGTTACTTGAATGGATCCCAATGGATATTAAATCGACGCCGCGATGATCATCCACGTCTCCGTCGAGACTGCAAAGAGGTGTGTTCTTATCGATCTTGATGACGCGGGGAGGTATATGAACTGCTCGTGTTTTGCGATCTTACCTCCATTCATGATCTACTCCATAGAAAGGTGCCATGGTCACATTGATTACAGTGACGATCCTGATTTACCTGTCGCCGTAGCATAATGGCCATTCCGTACGGGACAGTTCCATCCAGCTACTGTGCGATACCTGTCAGCAGACAGGCGGTTGTTCCTTGCAAGCACTGCGAGATCTTACGAGACCCAGGGAGAAGATGCCGATCATCGTCGAACACATGGACAAAAAAGGGTACCATTCAGGCGGTGATGTTCAGCAGACAAAAGTTGTCTACGACTTTCAGCGTCAGTTGGAACAATCTCGTTGTATGCTGAGTGCGACTGCTGATGTCCCTGAGAAGAATGCCATAGACATTATTAAACACGACTTGGGGGTCGTGCAAAAAGGGCATTAGACTCATAAGTGAAGGTGGAAATCACCTGATCACTGACCTCGGGCGCTGTCCGACAACGAAGATGGGACTGTACAAACAACGTCGATGTTGATATCCCAAGAGTTGCGATCTCATGGCGTACGTCCACAATATCTATTTGTACATCGGGCGCCTAGTGCTTGATTACTGCGACATGATTCCTGTGCATGTATGTGTTGTTGTACTGGTTTTACGATTCGGAGTGTCTATGTTGAACCCGCGTGATCGGATCCGAACTTGGAAGGGTGCGTCGCCCTTCGCACTAGATCTAATGCTTGCCTCGCACGTCGAGTCGACTGCGGATTGGTCAGTGATGAGAGCTGTCTCTCCCTTTTCCAATGCATCACATGTGGCCAAGCTTGGCTCAGGTGACCATTGAATGTTGGGGTGCGTGCGGCCGGGATGACTATTGCTAGCGGGCGCTTGATTCAAATAAGCGGGGTTTATTAGCGGGCATGAGTCGATTGAGATGAAGACTTTTCCGTCCAGCTTCTCCCCCCTGTCCAACTCTACAATAAAACTCACCGTCACCACCATCGACAGTGGCGACGACGACGAGGCCCACCACAGTGCACACGACACTGACAGCGGCCAGAGATAACGGTCGATTACATAATCGAGGAACGGTGAATGGTAGCCGTCCAACGAAAACTAACTGGCACTCAGAGTCACAAGGCAAAGTCCTCCCTGTGGTTATATTAGCTGGCTCAACACACTCCTTCAGTGCTCTCCTTGAGCACTCCCTTTCTTCCTCTCCAGAACGTGTACCACCTCCACAGTTCTGAGAATGGCCACCACATCGAGCCCTGAAATACATCAACACCTTTTCGCCTCTCCTTCGACACAAGACTCCTTGGAGCACACCGATAGCGACCCTGATATCCGTCATACTCATTCAGCGAGGACACCCAGCACAGCCAGCCTCGATTTTCCACTGCTTCCAGAAGTCAGTGGGCAAGCGAGAACGTCGCGATCTCACACTGTCAGCCCAAACTTCGTCTCCTCCCCACTTAACCCAAACGCACCCGCTCACCCATCTGGCCCCCCCTCGCTGTTTCTTGGCTCTCGCTCCCAATCCAGACAAAGCATGATCTTTAACCGCGTTGCTTCCGAAGAATCGCAAGCCCTCACTTCCCAGCGCTCTTCCCTCACCCCGAATCGCACCTCCATGATTCTATACCGCCTGGCTGACGAGGATGAACTACGTACCGTATCCCCTCCAAACACGAACCGTCAATCCGTCCTCTCTAACTCAGGAGAATCCATATTCACTGTGTCCTATGACTCAAAATACCCTTCTGGTGTTCATACCCCGCACAAGCTCATTCCCTACCCCTTTGACCCAAATCTTCACATAACCACTCCCGAAGACGACGACGCCTTGCATGATCCGTCTGATGACACCCCGCTCTACACGTCATCTGGAATCGCTCTCCGGGGTCTCGTAAATGTCGGTGTATTAATCGTGGTGATCGTGGCCCTGTTGTGCCTCTTTATATTCTATCCTGTATGGCACTATGTCGTTCAGCGCAACAGTACAGTCCCGTGACACTAAACGTAGCCCGAACGCGGTTGATTCCTTTAGCGGCGTGCGTGCGTTGTTCCCTCTCTCGTTTCAGGCTGGGCTGAATATTTTGTCCGTGGATGGGTAGCATCTCTCCACACTATCTCGCATTGCTGCATCCATATATTCGACCAAGTTTGTAACCACCTCGGCATGACCACAGCTATCAACCACATCGTCACCCTTGGCCATAGAGGCTCTCTTTCAACACACTCACCACTAACCACACTCCTTTCATCGCATTTTCCTCAACGCGCGCAGTAGCACGCGACAATGGCAACTCCTATCGACTACATCACGTGTCAGCAACAAATAATCTGAAAGGACGGTCCCGAGCCCCTGACGAACGTGGTTAAACATGGTCATTCGTTAACCTAGTGCATACTATTTCTCTTGTTGTGCTCTCTCGTTGTTGTCTGCTCTTCAAATTGTTGTTCCTTTATTTTTTCTTCGGACCTGGATCGTATACCATACAGGGTATTTATACCGGTAGAATGATTTCTTTCAGTAAGTTCCCCATAGTCGACTGATATTAGAATCCGTCGGCTCATTCGGAGCACTTTGTATCGGGCCTCGGCCGACTTTGGTGGCGGCTTCACACGCACCCTCAAGTTTCCCCGAGATGCTCCATTTTGTACGGCGACCAATGCATCCTCGGCGAAACTAACGCAGCTGTCGTGTACCTCATGGTCCTCACATGCCCAACAGGTCCCATCCTCTCTCATTTCTTTCCAACCAAGCGAGATTACACTTCTACCTCCACTTCTCCTAATACCACCCATCTCCGAGTCATTTTAAAATTTTCTGACTCATGGAATATCTCCAATCCCTCGCGAGCAGCCTGTCCAAGGTCATCGCCGTTCGCAAAAAGTATCCGCTTGCTGAGATCCACGAATCAAATTCAAGACAAGGTTTAAGCTCAGGTTCAAAGTCGGAGCGTCATGCGCTCGCATTCGGAACTTCTAACTCTGTGATCAGTGGTCAAGGATACGGTGACATGGCGAGCACACGCCGATGTTTCAGAAATTGCCCCGTTCGTCGTGCTCGGAATCCGAAGTTAGTTCCCCGCTGATTGTGTTTATTTTATCTCTCTCATACAGCACAAACGGGAAAAACGTCCAGTGACCATTGGTGGCAGACGGTCTTCGAGCAAGAATGCGCTGCAGATCATGAATAGACTCGACAGGCTCATTCAACTGCACGTTGCAAAGATAGGAGGACGGACGCCCGTGGCCAGTCCGACAGCCATGCAAGTGCTTCAGTTTGTGACGCTCGTCGATGCGACAGGTCGGGAGCACCCGATTTTTATGGAATGCTGTAGTTCGTTCCAGGTGAGGAATGTACCCTGAATCTGTCGCGTGCGCACGAGGGTGTCTGCTGACGATGTTGGTTCATGCAGCAACTCCAAGCGATGCTGAAGGTGGTGTTGAAGAATAAGTGCCGCGATGCACTCGTTCAGAGGCGGTACTTCGAAGCGGGGCTGTATGATCTATCCATCGACAAGGGTGCACAGGTCGTTCAAGTAACTGGCGAGGCCTCCCGATGGCCGAGTATCGACGCAGGAACAAAGCTGATTATGCGAGTTATATTTCAACAGAAACAACGATCGTGCAAACTATACAAGTGTCACTTGTGTGGCGCTTTGAACAAACTAGATTGTCGAAATCTCGCTGATTGGTCTGGTTGGCTCACCGAGGGTTCCGTCGACTGGTAAGCGCATTACTTGTTGTCAGGTGGCGAAAATTAATTCCTTCGTGGGAGTAGCCAGGAATGCGGTGGGCGGTTTCAGATCTTGCTCGAAAAGAATAACGGGAAGAAAGCGATGATCAACACGCCCGAAGTAGACGATGACACTCGGGCATGCATACGCAATTTCCGTGTCGATGCAATTGTGCGTTCTTTCGAGAGATCACGTCATGTACATACTGACATTCCCGTTAATAGAAAGTACGTGTGTGGCTTTCTGATCGAACTATGTTAACACTCCAACCTTGTCATCTCTCCGCAGTCGGTGTGTGGCCCCGTAGTTGCATCCCCATCCGTGTGCTGACGATAGGATATTCCACACATGAAGAAACATGTTGCATTTTGTGCCGACGGTACCGAGGAAGTACACGAAGCTGACGATTGGGATCGTAGTCCCGTACCGGTGGCGCCGCGGCTGACTTACGGGTGAGTCTCGCTACCAGTCTTTCGCTGTCCTTGACAAGCTGAACGAGACTGTCAGGGATATGCTCGAACTCAAGGCACTCCAACGTGACCTATACCTTGCCCCGCAACCTTCCAACCCCTCTCCTGTTCTTTTGCCGCGCGTGCCTATACCCCTGCTGCGCCTCAATCCATGACACTTTTGTGCGCTCGCTGCTGTTCGGTCTGGTGAATGCTGTGATGTCTGGCAGGCACGGCCATAGCTCGCCGACGAACGAAGGCAAAGGAACAATAAACGAAAAAGTTGGCATGCTATTCTTCTAGTGACTATATACTCCTCCTGGGGCATGTTTCTCTCTACACCCTTTGTACTACCTCGCGAGATCTCCACCACTCTCCTTGCATGATCACATCTTACTTTCCTCCATTTGCACAGACGACGGTAAGCAGTTCGGTACGCTAGTGACTACACTATCACCTTAGCACGATGGTAGCAAAGCACGGTTGGCCAGTTTTCCATACATTTACAAGCATTTACTGTGGGGGTGGTAAATGCGATGGTATAAATGTACATAGTCCGCTGCTACATTGCTCGGCCTACACCACAGCAGTTTCCAGGTGGCCAGAGCTAATGTTGCTGCCTCCCGGCCACGTAATGGTGTGTAAGGGAATGGCCAATGACAGAAGAATATACGTGAATGAGAGAGAGCGAAGTCCTAAAGCACGAGGACATGAAATTCATTCCTGCGATCCACGAAATTAAGTGGTAGTAAGACCTCAGTGGAGGCACAACCAGCATGCAAGAACAGTGAAATTACTTCCTAGAAGTCATTCAGCTCCCCGAGGCGCTTGAAACGAGTTGTGAAGGCATTGCCGAGGTTGTTCAGACAACCAGGTTTGTTGGGGTGACCATCAAGGGTGAGGTCAACAGCCTCTCTATACCTCGAAATTGCTTGCTCGAGGTCGCTCAGCTCCCCAATATGCTTGAAACGAGCAACAAGGGAGGTACCGAGGTTGTTCAGACATCGGGGTTTGTCAGGGTGACGATGCGGGATGAGGTCAACAGCTTCCGTGTGTCTCGAAATCGCTTGCTCGAGGTCACTCAGCCCACCGAAATGCCCAAAACGAGCAGCGAAGGAGATGCCGAGGTTATTCGGATGGCTGCGTTTGTCGGAGTGACAATGGGAGGTGAGGTCAACAACATCCTTGTACCTTGACATCGCTTGCTCGAGGTCACTCAGCTCCCCGAGGCACTCGAAACGAGTGAGGAAGGAGTTGCCAAGGCTGTTCAAATAAGAGAGTTTGCCAGGGTGACCATGAGGCATGAGGTCAACAGCATCCTTTCGTCTCGAAATTGCTTGCTCGAAGTCACTCAGCTCCCCGAGGCGCTCGAAACGAGTGAAGAAGGAGTCGCCGAGGCTGTTCAGACAGTGGGGTTTGTGGGGGTGACCTTGAGGGGTGAGGTCAGCAGCATCCTGGTGCCTCGAAATTGCTTGCTCGAGGTCACTCAGCTCCCCGAGGTGCTTGAAACGAGTGAAGAAGGCATTTCCAAGGTTATGAGACTGTTTTTCACCATCCCTAGGGAACATTTAAACCATAGACCAAGCAAAGGAATTTGATTTTTTGGATGGTGGGGTTACCAAGAAGGAAGCCTCCTCTGATATTATAATTGAATGTAGTGATTGTGCTGTGTTGACACGGGCGTCCCAGACGCCCGTGGGTGTGTGGGACATGTGGGCGCTTATATCAGCTTCCTGATGCAGCAACAATCATGTAAATTGATCAAGAAATCACTTAGATATGATCAAAACACTATATATCTAAACAATTGAATGTGGTGATTGTACTGCATTGACACGGGCGTCCCGGACGCCCGTGGGTGTGTGGGACATGTAGGCGCTTATATCAGCCTCCTGATGCAGCAACAATCATGTAACTCCATTGAGAAATCACTCAGATATGATCAAAACACTATACATCTAGAAAATTGAATGTGATGATTGTACTGCCTTGCCACGGGCGTCCCGGACGCCCGTGGGTGTGTGGGACATGTGGGCGCTTATGTCAGCTTCCTAATGCACCAACACTTATGTAAATTGATGAACAAATCACTTAGATATGATCAAAACACTATATATCTAGAAAATTGAATGTGGTGATTGTACTGCGTTGACACGGGCGTCCCGGACGCCCGTGGGTGTGTGGGACATGTGGGCGCTTATGTCAGCTTCCTAATACACCAACACTTATGTAAATTGATCAAGAAATCACTTAGATATGATCAAAACACAATATATCTAGAAAATTGAATGTGGTGATTGTACTGCGTTGACACGGGCGTCCCGGACGCCCGTGGGTGTGTGGGACATGTGGGCGCTTATGTCAGCTTCCTAATGCACCAACAATTATGTAAATCCATATAGATATTACCAAAATATGATCAAAACACTATATATCTAGAAAATTGAATGTGGTGATTGTACTGCGTTGACACGGGCGTCCCGGACGCCCGTGGGTGTGTGGGACATGTGGGCGCTTATGTCAGCTTCCTGATGCACCAACAATCATGCAAATCCATCGAGAAATCACTCAGATATGATCAAAACACTAAATAACTTTGCTACACTTTTTTGTACGCTTTTTGGTTGACTTCTGCTACACTCTTGTGTACACTCATTG
>JBBPQU010000479.1:0-20022 GCA_038092655.1 Boletus sensibilis | reverse complement strand
CACTGAGTAGACGCACGGGGCCTGTGCAAGATATGGCGAACAACCCATTCCTCGACTTTGAGCATCTGACGTACGATGTCAGAGGGAGCAGTTCTGAACATGGGGATGGGAGCGAGGCAAGTGAGGTGCTTGTTTCTGACCTCGGACAGGAAGGCGAGAGTGAGGTGGGCAGTGACGAGAGTTGGGGGAGTGCGAGGAGGCATTAGATTGGGAGGTGAGGATGTCTGGGCAAGCTGGACAAAGTGAGCAGATACACGATGACTCCGATCTCGATGGCCTTTTTTTTCCTTTGCTTTGCTCCCGGCATATTGTGTTTTACTTAGTTTCAATGGTTTGCTATCTTGTTTGCCATGATGTACTATACTTGTGTTAACAACTCGAACTATCCAGGCGCAACCAGTGTATTTATGATAGTTGCGCAATGTCCCACTCATTGACGATTGACGGTGTACACCCAAGCATGCCCAATGCCAAGGATTTTCACTAATGACTAGGTATGTACATTTACATGCGCAATATCACGTACTTTCAGCAGATTGCGATCTATGATCTGTGGCTCTATCAGTGGTTCGAGGGTATGGTCAGTTCTATATATTAGTCCTTGCGTGCTCGCTTCTTGGAAGTGCCGTTCTGTATCTCGACGTCTTCATTCGCCGTGGCAAAGTAGTCCAGAGATCCCTTGGGGTCAGCCTTGATCGTCTTGCTACCTTCAGTCCAGCCGACAGGACAGACCTCTCCATGCTTGTCCTGTAGCGCTGGATTACACGGAATTCCACACAGAAAAATTCTCAAACGAACCGTAAATTGGAACGCCTGCAACAGACGGATGGTTTCATCGACAGAACGACCGACTGGCAAGTCATTGACCGTGATTTGCCTAGAGCCCCGCGATGAGCAACTTGGAATGTACGACGGATCTAAGCGACATCATCGCATACCTTACGATGCCCTTTGGATCGACAATGAAAAGACCTCGGAGAGAAATACCTTCTTCTTCGATGAGAACATCGTAATCACGCGAGATTTGCATGTTCCTGTCCGCAATCAGAGGAAGTTTCAAGTCGGGCCCAAGACCACCCTGCTTCCTCGCTTGTTGAGCCCAAGCAAAGTGCGAATACTGCGAATCAGTCGAGACACCTGTTGAACGTGAGTAACCATCGTTGCTGTATTGGAGCGTTACCGACCGAGGACGACAGCGTCCAACTGCTGGAACCGAGGAAGGGCATCATTGAATGCAAGAATCTCGGTGGGGCAAACGAATGTAAAGTCCCTGTGATGACGCTGCTCAGCTTATTGTAACGGTCATTTTTTGGTGGCCTACATCGGGTAAAAGAAAAGGACAACCCTGCAAAAAAAAAATTGAAGCTAAAGCTACTACTTGCATTAACAAGACCTACCATTGCCCCAGGTGATCTGCGAGAGATATGTCTTTGAACATACCCTCGACGACGGCTGTTGCCTTGAATGTTGGAGCGGGACGTTGAACTCGAGCTACCATGGCTACCAGGAGTTAAGGTGTGGCAAAGAACAGGAAGAAATGAAAAGACCCGGTCAGTGCGGCGATCACGCAATTTATTTCGCGTCGAGACGCGTTATGTACGCTTGTTTTGTTCTTCCCAAATTCGAACTTTCATCCTAATCATGTAACGAAGTTCCCTCCGCACCTAGGATTAATTGCCCGACTTCGTTGAAGATCATCGTTCATTTCACGAAAGGCGTCCCCCCGTGATACGCTGCGCATACAGCCGCGAACACCCCTTTTCTTCTGCATGAAAGTTGGGTTTATGCTCATTCCGGCAGTTACACCATTCCCGCCATCAATATCTCGAGACCAGCCGGGTACGTGTCCCCCGGGGAGGTGCTCGATGCCCCGGAGGTATTGTCGCTCATGTGATTAACCAGAGCGGGCTGGTACGTTGTGCATCGCATGGGCTTAACCCTGGGTGATGAAACTTGGTTAGTCCGTTGAGGGAGCGCAGTATGTAATTATACGTGCCTTCAAGTAACAGAGCTTTCAGAATTGGTTGTCAATGGTTGACGTACGGTGTTTGACACCTCGGGCCAAGGTTACAACTTCCGAGCAACTTTACTACCGAACTTTTACTAGTTTGCCTTCCATCCGCCAAGATCCTGAGTGAGTGAGTCAACTGCTTCCCCTGAGTACCAGTCCTTGTTTAAGTCGCTGATCATCATACTGAGGTACGGTATGTGTATTTTTGCTCCTACAATATTTTAGGGAGCTCCGTCTTTCAGAACAGCGAAACGACGATCTTGCACTGTTGTTGATCAGAGTTGGGGATGGCTATAGTTCCCATATTCATAAGCGGGAATGAAGCAACAACCAGCTGTATTCAGACCGAATTCACATATGATCACAGGCCGACACGTCGCATACTTCTGCTTGCCCACGGTTCCATCGGCAGCAACGGAATACGGTTTGTCAGCAATGAGGAGTCAGAAGTTCTGGACTACAGTAAAGGTTATCCCGCCGACTGCGATGCCGTCGATCCACCGCGTCAGGGTTGCTATCAGTTCGGAAGGCAAGCCATCACTACTGCGCACTGGTGGTTGTCTGGTGGTAAAGAGCAAAGTTAAGTCATGCGTTGCGATGCGAGGACTAATTGTTAGTGACTTAAACGGACCGGTTTGCTGTGTAATGACCAAGGTATAAAGTTGCCTGCTCCTGAACCGGCTGTGCGCTCAGCAATGGACACCCAAACCCTCACGGGAGTCGCTGGAGCTGGGGATCTAAAGGTCACAGTGGTGGTAAAGCCTGACACAGAACCGCTCGCCGCAGCATATGGGCTCTCTCCAGAACAAGCGACCTTCTTCAAGGCAGAGACTGGGATCGATTATGATGATGACCTTAGGACTCACATTCTAGAAGTACAAGAGAGAGCATATAAGGTCAGTGAGGTGATGTCGCCTTGAGTGTGCCCCAGAAAGTGAAGACAATTTGAACATAGATATTCCCCTACGCATGTATTAGGTGGTTCACCTTCCTCCAGTGCGTCTCTCCTTCTGCACTGGCACATTTAAAATGCTGACTTCCATCCAGGCTAGGGATCGCGACACTTCCAGAGTACGAAAGTATTATTAAGCTTGGCCAAGAGCGCCCGGATGGGATCCTGCTGGACATTGGTTGCTGCTGTGAGTAGCCCGCACTCCGCGAACTTCTCTTCCCCAAATCGTTGACGAGATCGCATGCACTAGTTGGAGTGGATGCGAGGAAAGCCGTGGCAGACGGTTTCCCACTCAAGAACACCGTGACCACTGATTTGAAGAAAGGTAAATGACATCGTGGTTTCGTGACGATGTCAATCAAGACTGACATCTTTCAAGAGTTCCATGACATGGGTCACGCCCTCTTCAATACAACACCAGCAACCTATCCACTCAGCTTTGTCCCTGGGGATGCATTTGACCCCAACATATTGCAAATTGTCCCTCCTTTCGACGAGCCTCCTTCAACAGAGAGACCAGACCTGTCCACGTTGACTTCGCTAAATCCACTCGCCGGCCGTTGTGCGGTGATCTACGCATCTAACTTCTTCCACCTGTTTTCAGAGGAAAATCAACTCCACTTGGCCAAAGCATTAGCAGGCCTATTGTCTCCTCAGCCTGGCTCCATGATATGCGGTGAACACGCCGGAAACTGGCAGAAAGGAGTCTTCCATGGAGAACATGCAGGCAGTGTATTTGACATGTTTCAGCACTGTCCCGAATCTTGGAGTGCCATTTGGGATGGCGAAGTCTTCGCGAAGGGAAAGGTGAGGGTAGACGTTAAGATCGAGTTGGTGGAAAGAGCACTTGGATTCGCATATCACCGGTTGCAGTGGTCGGTGGTGAGGTTGTAGCTCAAACAGAGAAGTAGTTTTAATACGTACACATTTCTACATGTGTGCAAGTTAATCATGATGAGCATTGCTCAGGATGGCTAAGCCAGTGCTTGAGGGTAACCTCGTTGACAAAGGGGGGTAGCTGTAGATTCAGCGTCAACAATGCCAAACACCTAACGGCATAGACACGACAACTTGTGCTCCTGAACTTCAGACAATCCTACATGACCTCGTCTTGCTAATTCCGTTCCCATTCAATATCCGAAATGCTCGCAGTGATTAGCGGCGCCGATGAGCCCTCCGCTGGCCATTCGCCGCAGACAGTCATAGAGAAGCTAGACGATTCGCGTGAAACACCAGGCGACGTTGCCGAGGACAGTCGGACGAACGGAAATGGGAACGCAAGGAAGGAGAGTGAAAGGGGTGAAAGTGAAGGGGATGCGGATACTGAGGAAGGGGAATCGGAAGATAAGGACGATGACAAGGAGGAGACATTGGATGTGAAGGTGGGGCACGACCATGATGACGATGGTGGCGAGGAAGAGGATGAAGAAGAGGAAAATGAGGAGGAGGGCGGAGAAGACGATGATGACGAAGAAGAGGAAGAACCTTCCCTCAAATACGAGAGAATGGGCGGTGCCATCAACGATCTACTTAAGAAGGATTCGGCTTCTGCTCTTGCAGTGTCCAACAAGTGTCTGGTATGTCCACTGTCGAAATATCAGCTGGTCTACTGGACCCCATTATGGTCTTAGGCTCTTGGAACCCATGGTGGCATCGTGCACGTGTTCAATCTAGCTGGGGAGCGTATCAAGTCTTTCAAACCCCATCAAGCTTCTGTGAGCGACATAGAGATGGATAGCACTGCAGATTTCGTTGCGACTGCATCGATTGATGGTGAGAAGCTCATCGTCATCAGACTTAACTTACTGATTGGTCAGTGACCAGGGCAGGTCGTCGTGCACTCGCTGTCTACGACCGAATCCTACGTCTTTGACATGAAACGACCAATACGCACCGTAGCCCTTGAACCTCATTTCGCCAAGAGGACGTCTCGCGCGTTTGTATGCGGGGGTATGGCGGGTACACTGGTTCTGCGAGAGAAGGGCTGGCTTGGCCATAAGGAGACAGTTCTTCACTCAGGAGAGGGTCCCATATGGCATGTACGATGGAGAGAACATTTCATTGCATGGGCAAACGATCTTGTGAGTTCTTTGGTTCTATTACCCTGTCACCATTGTTTATTATATACTTCAGGGAGTCAAGATATACGACACACAGTCCCAAACTCGCATCACCTTTATCGATCGACCCCCTGATAGTCCTCGAGCCGACCTTTTCAAGTGCACTTTGTACTGGCAGGATGACTCTACGTTGCTCATTGCCTGGGCTGACCACATCAAAGTCGCGCGAATACGCTCGCGTCCTTCCGGTGGCGCCAAACTCCCGCCTTGGATTGTTGAGGTCACTGCTGCATTTCAGTTGGACTGCATGATCTCCGGTATCCTCCCTCATCCGATGTCCCCGCAACACTTGCCTCCAGAGAATGGCACCACCGCTTTCGCTGTGACATTGACCTCATTCCTGATTCTTGCATACGAACCCCCAGACACATATGGAGACGAGATGACGGATGATCATGCTCGTCAGGCACGAAAGACCGCAGAGCGTCCCGAATTGCGCATCATATCACGTTCTGGCGAAGAGCTCACCGCCGATGCCCTCGGTGTAATCAATTACCAAGCATGGGGTTGCAACGATTACCTCCTGGCTGAAGTCAATCCAGTCAGTACAAACGGAGAGCGATGTTATGTCGTAGTCAGCCCAAAGGATATTGTTCTTGTCCGACCGAGGGATCGCAAGGACCACATTGCCTGGCTTGTCGAACATAAGCGATATGAGGAAGCGCTGGACGAAGTGGAGAAACTTGGCGAAGATGAGCGTGCTTCGGAAACGCTGGATTCCCGGATAGATCCTGTCCAAATTGGTGCTCGTTACATCAAGCACCTCATTGGCGAAGGTCCGCGTATCCTTCTTTTCCTTGTTGATATCCTACCCACCTTGTTTTTAAAATAGGCGACTTTGTTAAAGCGGCTCGGTTGTGCCCAAAGGTCTGCGGTCAGAATGTTCGAAAATGGGAGGAGTGGATATTCGTGTTTGCACAAAGGTACCAATTGCAGGTGGGTTGCTACCCACAATGCTGAGAATGGCTGATTTAGGTTTTCAGACAATCATTCCGTATGTCCCGACAGCTGCTCCACAGCTTGGACACTTGGTCTACGAGATGATACTTGGTCATTTCCTGAGCCACGATAAACCGGTCAGTATACATGGGTAGATATTGTGTTTCGTGACATTCATTTTTATCATCACAGGCCTTGCTTCGGACGATCAGGGAATGGCCAAGCTCTATATATGACATCTCCGCCGTCATTGTTGCAATTCAGTCGGAATTAGACAGGACTCCATCTTCATCGTCTTCCTCAGAACCACTGGGGTCGGATGCCGTCCTGTTGATGGAGTGCCTTGCTGATTTGTAAGAGTGTCTGTACATACATCCCTTCTTCCTCACCGACCCTGATCATCCAGGTATACTGCAAACCGGCAGTATGGCAAAGCGCTGCCTTTCTTCTTGCGGCTACGGAGGCCGAATGTCTTTGACCTCATCAGAGAGCATAACTTATTCACTGACGTCCAAGACCAAGCGCTCCTTCTCGTTGAATTTGACCAAGAACTTAACGAAAAACGTAAGCAAGAGGGCCATGAAAGCGCTTTGAGCCGAAGCGAAGCGATCACGTTGCTTGTGGATCATACTCACTCGATACCGGTATGTCATTTCATTCCTGCTGCCGAGCGATTTTAACCCCTGTTCATCGACAGGTGGGACGCGTTGTGCAGCAATTACGCCCTCGGCCATTGTACTTGTTCCACTATCTCGACGCTTTGTTTAAGAAAGACCAACATCTGGCATCTGACTTTGCGGATCTTCAAGTGACGCTTTTTGCCGAATACGCGACGTTGAGGTTGATTGAATATCTGAGAGCAAGCAGTTACTACAATCTTGAAGGAGTAAGCTCGTCCTTCATTACTGCAGCGCGAGATCGCCAACATCCTATAGGCATATAATATCTGCAGCAGTCGTGACTTGGTTCCAGAGATGGTCTTTCTTCTTGGTCGGATGGGCAACAACAAGAAGGCACTGACGCTCATTATCGAGCGTATCGGTGATGTTCAGCAGGTGAGTATCTCAAGGTATTAGAGTGATGCACTTTGACAGTTCCTTCTCTAGGCCATCGAGTTCGCCAAGGAACAGAATGATGATGATCTTTGGGAGGATCTCCTCAAATACGCAGAAACGCGACCGAGTATGTTGAATTCCCATTCTTTCGTCTGTTTCGCTGAGGAACTCTTGGTAGCGTTCATTCGTGGACTGCTTGAAAATGTCGGTGCCGAGATAGACCCAATACGGCTGATTCGTCGGATCAAGAATGGCCTCGAAATACCTGGTCTCAAGGAAGCTCTCATCAAGATCCTTCACGACTTCCAGCTACAAATATCATTACTAGAAGGCTGTCAGGCAATCTTGAACTGCGACTCTACGAACCTTGCGAGCATACGGCAAAAGGGTCAGAACTCTGGGTTCTTCTTTGGTGGTTCGTCGTTTTCTGTTGGGCCGCTGGTAACCGATTCACGATCCGCTGACGGTCGCTCCAGCTAAAGCCCCTTGTTTACTGTGTGCTGAGCCGCTACAACGCTCGCCGCAGGACCTTCTACTGCTGTTCCTCTGTAGACACGTCGTGCACGCCAACTGTATCGACGGCGTGGACGACCTCCCGCGATACATTGAGAGTAGCCCCGACGTCAGCTCTCGCACCCGACCCGCGCACGAAGTCAGCGCGAAGATCACGTTGTGAGTGCGCCCGTTACTTCCTCCACGGCGTGGGCGTGCTGACTTGTTTCATGGTGCAGCGCGTCGGTCGTGCGTGCCAAGGTGCGGCAGGGGTGTCCAGTATGTCATCGGAGGGGCGAGGGGATGTTGGTGTAGCGGTAGCTGGACTGCCTGGACTTGATCTCATTGTGGACTCATTATGCATCCTATACCATCTGGGATTTTCAATTCTCGCTCCGAGTCTGCGCGTGAAATCTTATCTGCTGCACCTGGTCACAAAGGATTGCCCAGACGCATATTGTAGTATTCAAAGTTACCATATACGGAAAGTGCACATTACCGCATTCGGTTGATGATAACCATATAAAGCAATTCAGCGTCCAAGTCTACCCAGGATAAAGCAAAAGTATGTTCATTGCCACCCATTCCTTCCAGAGGTAAGTGCACCCTTCGGGGTTGCACACGATAAAATTGGAACGATACAGAGAAGATTAGCATGGCCCCTGCACAAGGATGACACGCTTTTCCGGAGTGGTAGACCTACGGGTCTCAATATTTATTGCTCTTTTTTTTCGCATTGCTAAATGGCTACTACCATATTGCACTCAAGCTTGTATGGGACGCATTCGCGAGCTTGCCCTTGCCCTCGTCAAGATGGGACTCGTCATTTCCCTGCTTCCACGCATCAACCTGCACAAGGCTGCACCCTGAAAGATGTGCTCACAGCAGTTGACCAGTTGCTCAAGCGCTCACTTCCTCGGAAGCGTCTGGCTATGGTTGGGCGCAGGTCGGCGTCAGGTAAGTGACCACTTCTGACCCAACGTCAAACCCTGCGTGCGACGGCATGCTCGTTACGAATGTGAATACAGCAAGCCGCTGCGTCCCAGACAACCAATCACACTATGTATCCCAAGCTTACGACGGCCCAGTCTACTTGAGTTGTGGGCGTTGTTGACACAAGATTATGGCGGCACGATCTGCCTTTGTGATCGTTCGCAAATATCCACACGGTGGACACACTGGTGAACCGGTGACGAAGCATAGAACCATCACCAATTTACGGGGCGGCTGCGAGGACCAATCCCCAAGCCCTCGTGGTTGCGCGATAAGTCTCCAGTGCACATAGGTCGCGATGATCACTGCATCAGCATAACATGCTCATTGCTCTTCGTCACGAACAACAGTACGACCAATTCGTGGTACTCTCCCACATGGCAGCCAACGCATACTACGTGCTCGACAAAGACATCGAACGTGAGCCACCCCAACAACCAGCGTCATCCGACTGACCATCACTGTAGATGGCTGTCGTCAGCTCGGCACAAGGGTGCTGTGCACGGATGATCAACGGAGCAGGTAATGCAGGACCATGGGGGGGACGACCACTGCGATGGATGATATGGTCACTCTTGTTCCGCTCTGTTGAGTACGAAAGCAGCTGAAGTGGGAAACTAGCACCTCGTGCTGGAGACATATCTACATTTCCGCAGGTCTTGCTTGGGATTGGGTGGATTGTTCCCCGACGGGGGTATGATTTCAATGGCTAATCACCAAGTCCGTTCTCGGGATTGCACCCTAGTGACTGCGCTAGCCCAGATCGAGCGGGTGTGCGTTAATTCGAGCGCATACAGCCAACCCCGAAACCGTCGCACGCTCACTGCCACTACGCCGCTCGCGACAGGGGTACTACTCCAGAACGACTTACAGTTCTCCACCCTTACACCACCCAATGCACACACGCTTGACTGAGACCATCGAACGTGAGCCACCCCCGCAACCCGCGTCATCCGACTGACCACTGTACGGCCATCGTCAGCTGGGTACAGGAGTGCTATGCACGGATGCTAAGTGAAGCAAAGACATCACCAGGTCGGTGAAGGACGTGAATTGCTGTAGTGGTCGATGCGATCTGTGTGAATAGCGTCGTTCAGAGCGAGAGCAACCTCAAGTCAAGTGGGAGGGCTGTGGCGAGAGAAGTAAAAGAAGGGGATCATACGCTCAACAGGTAGGTATTTATATGCTGTTCGCCAACCATCTCACGTGCAATACAACGCGATCGTGGACGTCATTAAGCTCAAGAGTGCTCAAGCGCTCACCTTCCATTTTGGGCTGGTTCCTACTACCATCCGTTACCAAGTCCCGTCGTTCTTCCTATCATCCAAAACGCTTGCTCAGTATTTGGTTGTGTCAGAGTGATCTCACTATACCAACGTTTGTCAAAAGGTTCCCTTGGGTATTTGTAATTACAGTAAAGACTAAAAGAAAGATACTGCACTCGTATTACGCTGCATTAATCAAGCTTTCTGCGCTCGATCCGACGCCTCCGCATCCTCAACCACCTGCTCAACTCCCTCCCCCTCGTCTTCCTCGTTTTCCAATAACTCTTGGGGAATTATCAAGTTCAAAATGACCGCCACCAATCCGGCAGCCAAGACTGTCAATTCGAACCGCATCCTGTAATCAGCCAGCGCTCGTGACATAAACACTGGCAAGCGAATCACTCACATGGTGTGCTCAACACAATCGTAATCGAGTCAAAGAGACCTTGCAGACCCGAATTTGGGTTACGGACGCCGTCGAACAAGTAAGTGAACACGTCCGGCATGAGTAGGTCGCCAATGCCGAACGACATTGCGGCGGCGAGAATGAACCGATCGCGGCGGGTATAGTCCATGTAAGAAAGTACGCGCAACCCAGAGACGACCACACTTGCGAAGAGGAAGGTAGTTACACCTCCGAGGACCGGGTTGGGGACTGTGTAGCGTTGCCATCAGAACAAAGTCGTGCGACAGTATGGAGTACGTACTAGCAAGGAAAAACCCAGAGACCTTGCCAAGGATGCCGAAAAGGATAAGGAAAGCACAGCACCATCGACCGGCGGCGCGATTTGCACAACGAGTCAACGCGATGACACCGTTGTTCTGGCCACACAGATTAGTTAGCGTTCCTTTTGACTGAGTCATCACACACAACTTACCTGCGCAAAAATGGACAACGGCGTCACGGTAAACAGTGCAGAAACAAATCCTCCAAGGCCGTCACTCTAGGCTCGGATTAACGAAATCGTGAACAGAACACAGATATAACTTATATTCACCAAAACACCGCCTTGAATGCGTGAGTCAAAGTCATCGCCAGTAACCTTCAGGCGAGACACTTCTGCGGAAGCTGTGATATCACCTATAGCTTCCATCGTGGTAGACACTGAGGAGGAGTGAGACGCCAAGTTAGAAGGGAATGCAGTAACTTATATGCCTACCGTAGACTGCCAACATCGGAAGGATAGCTGGAGGATAGACACCAATTTTGAATGTGTGCACCCTTCTAGATGTGAGTATCACGCAAGCTCAAAGCAAGCATTAAACATACCACATGAATGTAATGGCCGGCGCGGAAGTAATGGTGCTGCCATCGATATATCCCGCAGCACCTGCTACGATACATCCCACTGCAAGCCCGACGATAATACTTGCGTTCTTCAAGAACGGAGAACCAAACATTTCAGTAATGATGATAGTGACAAACGAAAGAAAGCCGAGACCGATGAACTCTGGTGAGCCCCACCTAAGCGACGAGGTCAGAAATCTTAGCACAACACCCAAGAAACTTGGAGTTTCTTACGGAAGCGCGTGTTTGGATGTAGTGGTCGGGCACAGAGAGAGAGGTCCACTAGTAGGACGTGCTTGGCAACCGTTTGATCCTCCACCCCAGTTGGGTATGCCGGACGCACCAATGAGAGACGCACCGATCATGACAATGACAGTTCCTAGCCACGTGTGTTGGCAAACTGAACTGCTGCGTCCATATGGAGCACTTACCTGTAACCATCGGTGGAAATATGCGCTGCAGAGTGCGCGGGGGAATAAATGATAACCCAATTTCAAGGAACGAACATATTAATGACGTGCCTAGAGGAAGCCATGCAGAACATTAATGCCCCTAGCAGAACAAATCTTTGTGGTTGACTTACCGAGAACCATACCGTATGCGTCAGGACACGCGCCACGAGTCATACTACCGTCAGCAGCGGTAACAGAGGGACAGGTCCCGTTAGCATACATGGCATTAAAAATCTTGCAGATGCACATTCAGGTTGAATTCACACAAGAGATGAAGAGGATACGTACAGCGTCAGCGGTGCTGGTCGTGGCGAAACTAGTTCCGACCACGGACAGCAGTCCAGTACCGAGGTAGTATCCCCTCAAAAGCTTGATTCGTGACATTTGAACGAGACTCAAGATCCCTGGGAGCAGAGGCTCAGAACTGTTAAATCATACGAGAGGATGCCTGGTACCACTTACCACAACCAATGAGCGACGCAGATATCATATATGCAGAGGTTTGTGCATCGAGCACCAACGTGCTCGCAAAGATGATTGGAGGCGTGATTAAACCAGCAAGCATAGCGAGCGCATGCTGAAGCCCGCTCGCCATAGCGAGGACAAGTGGCAACTCATCGTCGATGCCGTAGAAGGGTGGTTGTCTTCTTGAGTTCGGTTTCTTGCCGCCGATCGAGAAAGGCAGGACGGGCGAGCAGAGCCAGGCATAGTTGTAGTCGCCAAACCAGCCATTTCTGGTCGTCAACTTGCGCTGAACGACATGTGCGTGATGTAGGACGTCAAACCGTGACCTCGGACTTGGTGGTTCGATGGCTGGGGGTTGGTGTTTCGTGACTGAAGATTCGGAAGACATCTTTGGTTAAAATTTGGAAGCCCTGGCCACCAGGCTTTCGTCCAGTCAGTGTCCTATGAGTGAGGTTGAGGATGTTGTCGTCGAAATGACATTCAACAGCGATTTTAACGGTATGATCGCGGGACAGAGATACCGGAACGATAAGCCTATGATAGGCTTCGCCCGGTACGGGGCTTCTTCTAGATAAGCCATAAGCGTTATCGCATATGGATGCCAGCAGGCGACCGATACTCGGAGCAGTTCCCACCTACTTTAGTATAACTAATGTAACTAATGCACGTACTAATTAGTGCCAGTGCACAGTGCTTCACCAACAAGTGGGGAGAGAAAATGTGGTACATGCTTTGGTGCGTGAGATATTGATACGTTCAGGCCGTAGCCTAAATTCTTCGAGTGCTCGAACAGCATATAAATACCTACATATCGAGCGTATGATTCCCTTCTCTCACTTCTCTCGCCACAGCCTTCCCACTTGACTTGAGGTTGCTGTCGCTCTGAACGACGCTAGTAACTAAGTTGTGTTAATCGGATAAATCTACGTGCTGTGCTGTGAGGATGTAGCGATGCGCAATCTAGATTGCTCCTCGCAAACCTACACGAACCTCGCACTACCAGACTTGCTCGGGAGGTATCCAGTCCGGAATTTTACCCCACTCAAACTTTGCGCCCGTGAAAGCTGCCATGACGTTGGCAGGTATCATCTCGTTGTAGTCATTAGGAAGCGAATCGAGGTAGCGATCAGCACCTGGCTTCATTCTGGCCGCCGATTTTGCGCTAGCAACTGCGCAGGGGCCCCGAAAGCCGATATTCCCTGGGCTCCTTGGCTGAACGCAGAAGTGCCACTCGCTGAACCCCCAAAACCGCTTTGGCCAAAGGCTGGTTGTTCGAATGCTGACTTGCCGAATGCCGTCGTAGTCGTCCCTCCAAACGCAGACGGCATTGAACTCGTCCCAAACGCAGACGGCGCGGATGTCGTCAACGCGGGCACCGAGGAACTCGCAGCAGATGCGGAAGTTTGGACCTGGGTGCCGACCTTCAGAGCTTGCTCATACAGTTATCTGACATTGTTCCGCGCGTTCGCGTACATCTGATCTGCAACTTCAGCGTGTTCTCCTTCATACTTGGTCGGACCACAAGTTAGTTGTGTGTAGAGTGCGGTGAAGAACCGCATACATATCCATCAGTCGTTCCTGCTTTCAGGGCGGTAACTGCCTTCAGACACAATTCTTCGGGCGATCCATCCAGTACACTGATAACAACAGGCTCGTATGTTGAAGGACCATAGGAAGAAAGTGGCCACAGCAGCTTATCCTTGAGAGAGTAACGTCGGCTGTCATCGTCACTACTCTGAGATGTGCTCAATGGTCCGCAGGAGAAGAGATGTCAAATATGACTTATGTGCAAGTCTGGTCTGAAGGACGACGTTAGCTCATTAGGATGAAGCAAGTCACTGATATACCAACTGCCAAGGTTCCCTGAGGCACTTGGGTGATCATTTCGACATCGATCTCCATATTTGCATGCTCCACGCAGGTAGTACGAGTATACTGTCTATAATAATAATCAGCACTGCTCGTGTGTTGAGACGTATGGACTTACCATTGTAAGTGGAGAAGCGGGTTCGGTCACGCAGTTCTGTCTTGCTAGTAATTTCGGGTTGTTTACCAAAGGCTTCCACATTCAACAAATACAAATAAGTTGAAATAACTCCTCTTCTGTCTCCGAATTCAAAGTTTCTCCTATATTCTGATAAATAACACTTTTACTCTCATTCGATCCTGACAGAAGTGTTCCTGTATTGAGAAGTAGTGCTGGGCCCGCCTACGACTCTTTAGTAGGTTCTGGTTTGGGTTCAACATAGTATCACTTACTCCGAGCAGACATAAATGGGTAAGGGTATAAATATCGCAGGACCTTTAGGCATGGACTGCGAGATTTTCATAGTAAAGTTCTGGATGTACCCATAACCTAGCTTCGGGCTAACAGGATTCCATGCACCAGCGTACAGCACGCCGCCAAGCTGAGACTGAGGCTGTGGACACGTTCCCGAACAATGGTCGACTGCCAGATCTATTCCAACTTGAATGCAGGAAGCCATTGAAATCTAATAGAAGAAAGTGGCTACCAACTCGTGTCTCGTAGTAGGCGTGTCACTGACGGGAAGGATGACTTCGGCAGTAAGAACCTTCCCTCTCTTGAGGACTGACCGGCCCATCGGGGATTGGATATCCTAACTCGATCGTTTGACCGCAGCCGAAGACAACAGCGAATACGAGGATGATCGTCAATAAATTATTCATTGCAGCGTGAGGACTCTGCAAATGTTTAAGCGGGATGGTGAAGCTTGTGGGACAGGAACATCGTGTTGCGCCCTACACTTTTGTAGGATCCGATCTACCCTATCTTATGTCTTGCTTGACGGTCAACGTTGCCCGCCCGCTGACGGTGGCCTGTTCCCGGAAATCCACATCCACACGTTAACATTAATATCATCGCCTCATGGTGTCAATTCCAAACGTGGTATGTACATGGTTGTCGCTGGAGTACCACGCCCAACTTCCTAGCCTTTCAGAATAGTAAAAATTGTTCCGCATTACTTTCAACATCTGGACCCATGAACAACTACGCTGCTACGAGTAACTTGAAATTAGTCCAGTGTCCTCACTCAATTGTCAGATACACGGGAAGGAACTCGAGGAGCGGAGATGCTGGACCCTGCAATGGTTCTCGCGCTTCAGCACATATTACGGGGAAAAAAAAGGAAAACAACATACCATAAGCAAGCAGAGATGCGTCAAGGTGAAGACGGCAGGTCCAGTAGGCATATAGGTTGGAACCTGCAAGGTGAAGTTCTGGTATTCGCCACCCAAGTCGTGTGGAGTGGGCGTCCAGGGACCGGCATAAAGGACGCTGCCAAGCCGGTCAGTCGGCTCTGGACAGTATTCATTGTAGCAGTCGGCGATCGTGAGGGCAATGCCAACTTGGACACAACCTGATATGCCTCCCTGGAACCAATAACTTCAGTGAACAGATGCATGATGAACCTCTTGCTGAGTGCTTACAGGAAGGATGACTTGAGCGGTAAAGTTCTCTCCCGGGGACAGGACAGTTCCATCAGTGGGGGTACCAAGCTCAATAGTCTGGCCGAGGATAGATGTCACAGCACCAGCAAGAACAGAGACGACAGTGAACAGCTTCATCTTCAGAAAGGGTTTAAGCAGCGTTGAGATAGATGACAGTAAACGTGTTGTTGATGGAATGATGCATGAATCCACCGAGGCCCTTAAATACCGACAGTGGAGTTCAATTGCTCAATTCTTCGTGAGTTCTGTTCGGGTCAGGTCAAGGCGGTGGGCCGGTTTAGCAAAAGGTGCCGACGCTAGTGTGTTACGAAAAGTGGACTAGTGCTCTTCCATTCCATGCATGCCGCAACTTGATGGTTGATTTTGGTAATGTTTCGGCGATTCCGAGTGTGACTGACTGCAATACGTCAAAAGAGCGGATATGCTTTTCTTTTTCACCTATATTAGTTTATGCAATTCCAGGTCATTCAGGATTCCCAGTAAGCAGTTCAAACAGTCTATTTTGATGTTTATATTATATATGCACACCTATATCTTGGGGAAAGCAGCTGGGATGAGGTTTAAAACATATCCCCTTAGGAGATTTTCCAAAATGGCAATGGTCTAGGAGTAGTGGTGATGTCACCACCTCAAATGCCCTTATGTAATCGCTTTTGGCCGCCTTGAAGCCCGCTTATATAGGGTACACGACAATGTCGTTTTGTATATTCCGTGGAGTTCCCGAGGTCTTTGTGACTCGACCACTGGATGGTGTCAATGATTAGGTGTTCGGAGTTTTTTAATTTTCTGTGGACTGCGAATTGAACCGAACAAGTTCGGAACGATAACCAAAAAAACCTGCTCAAAACCTCGGCTAAGTTGGCAGATGGGCCGGCCGTACAGTCGACTCTGATATAACCCATACCTCTCGGGATAGGCCTTGGAGTATGGATTATGAGAGAGTATGGGTTCTTATGGAGGTCCTATAAAACTTTACTCAAGGATTTGAGTTTACTCATATAATTACTATTATTCTCGTCTTTATGTCATGTCGGCCCAATAAATATCTGCTTATGTTGCCACCAACAATAATGTAGAAGCCTCATTAAGCCCTTTTTTAGAGCTTTGCTAAGCAAATTTACCTTTTTCCGGAAATTAGGGTTAGGGTTAGGGACCATCGGTTATCCCATGTATGGTTTATGACTTGTTATTACTATAAAAAATTTCATGAAAAATGTATGGTATGGAGTATATGGGAGTATGGGTTATGGGCACGAAATCTCTGCATACCAACTCGGGAAATCAAAAAAACCATGGGTTATTAAGGAGTATGGGTTATATGGGGTATGGGTTATATCAGAGTTGGAGCCATCAAGCGATGACTGTCCTTGCAGATGGGCCTAACACTAGACCCATCAAATGAAATTTAGATGCGGTAATCGGTCTTTGGACTTACATTTAAAAAATCCATATAAGTGTGGCAGTAGTTGGTACAAAAAAAGTTCTGTCCAAGGACGGAAGGAATCAGCCATACATAAAGAAAGCGAACAATAAAATCACCATAACTTTACGGCTAGATCCAAAGCGTTAGACCCACCATCAATAAAGTACAAACGCCACAGAATCAGACTGGGTTTCAATAAACATGCATGCAGTGGTGTTGGGCTTACACTTTGACCTTCTCCAAAAGGGATTTGGACCACTCTGCCTCGCCCCAAGCACTGGAAATTTCTTTCGCGATGAGACCATCCCATAACACGGTGGGCGAAACATGGACTCTATTCTGCTTGGAGAACTTGACTAGAGCATATCGTTGAAATTGATCATCATCCAAGTTGAACAAGTTCGGGCGTTGTATACGGCTCATTGCGAAGTTCGATGCTCTATCGATTCTTTAGTAGGCTCCTCAGAGCAAAAATGCAGTCTTGGGCAGCACGAGCCGACTAGCTTGATACCTCAAGACCAACGCCCTGAGAAATCAGACGGATCCCCGAGTCAGGAAGAGACTCCTCAACGCTGGGAATTAGTTGATACGGACCATTGTCTGTCCATACCTTGGTCCTTGGAATACGTCAGTCATTATAAGCTTTACATCGAGTTGTTCGAGCGAGTATGCAATGTGCCAGAGCGACTCGCCAGCGTGGTTTAGAACCCAGATGTTAATTTCGCGTTCTATATGCGATGGAAAAGCCATTCCTATTAGAATCGTCTGAGGGCCAATCTGCAGCGCTCACAGATATCTCGCGTTCCTGCGCAGGTATCATCGATAAGAGGTTTGTACGTCAACCAATACCGAGAGGAGCCAACCCATTTTCGTTTCCATGTCGAAAGACTCAGTGGTTCAAGACTGAAGGTAAAAACGGTGCGATATGGATCGAGCTTTTTGGGTTCGGATGTCCACGGTACTGCAAGGGGATGCGGTCCGAAATTAAGGTCGGAGTCAACAACACTGTTGGCAGTTTACCCTCGGAGTTCGCCTGAATCGCCTCATCACAAGCTCATTTCGTTCTGAAGATACGACCACTGCGCGACTATATCATTTTGAAACGCACATATCACCGTTATCTTTTCTGCATTCGCGCTATTTGGACTCTTGTTGGCTCAACATCGCAAACTCGACAAGCGAAGTCATTTGACAGCTCCAAGCCCGACATATAGCGGTACCGTTCACCACCTTAGTCAACTATTGGACAGCGTCTTGCATACTTGCTCCGAACCACCAGTCCTCACTGGAAGGATCCGGTGAAGGAGTTCAAAAATCCATCGGTATGTGGCCCGAAACGCGCTAAATTATGCATGCTTTGAGATTCTTCATCACAGTGCACCTCCAGCGCGACACACTGCTGTCCCACTATGGTGGGTGTATAGACAGTCCGTGGGACGAGATTGTTATTCGATATGTGATGGTGACGTCCCACGTCGCGCGGAAACGGCCAGGAGAGGCTTTCAATGATCGGTCTCAGCGCGTCTATCCTACCTTTGGGCTCGAGGACGACTTGTGAAGATATATTGTGCAGGTTGTTCTTCCGGTTCTTCACTCAAAACACAGGGTGGACCCTACTCGCCTTGTTCTCCGTGCTACGTGATCTCAGGGACCTTGCGTTTGATGTGAGTTCCCTATCTGATATGCTGGTATTTGCGTTTTGACACGTTCCATTGGTTCAGGCCGACTTCTACGCAAAATTTAATAGTCAAAACAGTGAATGCATGGAGAGCGCCGCGGGTGGTGGCGAAGGCATTCAGCAACTGTATGACAGATCGGTATGTGCCTCGAGGTACATGTCGCAACTCTGTTCCACTTACGTGGAATAACTGTCTCTAGAACACTCCCACCAGATCAATCTCGGAAATGGGGAATCTACTATGTTGTCGGTCTTGTCATGAAGTGCTACTTCCGTGTGAGTCCCTACTCCATTCCACCGCGTCTAGTGTTTAATACGGTCTAGGTCAAACGGATATCTTTGTCAAAAAACATCTTGCGAGCGTTGGATGCGAATCCAGATATACCTTCTCTGACCGCTTACCCTCGCTCACATCAAGTGTGTCGCATCTTGGTGATAGTATACCTCATGTTGCTAAAGGTCGACTACTGATTGAAGGTTACTTACCGATACTATCTCCGAATGCTCAGCTTTTTGAATGAAGACTATGCAAAGGTAATGTGCCTCCTGAATCTATCGTGCAAGCCTTGCTTATCTTTCTTGACAGGCAGAACAGGAGCTCACGCTCGCATTCTACAACTGTCACATTCAGGCGCACAGAAATCCAGAGTATATCCGAATACCATCCTCTCACGCAGAACACACCCATAGATCATATTTGCAGACGAATCTTGACGTGTTTGATTCCTTTGCGCGTCCTGCGCGGCCATCTCCCATCCAGGATACTTCTGGATCGGTTCCCTGTCCTGGATGAACTCTTCTCTCCATTTATAAGAGCAATCCGCACAGAAGATATCACAGCATATGATACAGCACTCGATCTTTGGGAGCGTCGTCTCGTCGAACTGAACCTCTGGATCACGATTGAAAAAGCACGTGAACTCTGCATCAGAGGATTGTTCAGACGCGTGTACGTCTTCCCCCACTCTTCACCCTTCCGTTAGGAATGCTGAATGCTCGGTCCGCAGTTGGGTAGCATGTGACAAAAGTACACGGATCCCTGTGTCGATGTTTCACTCCTCATTGCGTATTTCGGGAAACGACGTTTCTATGGACGAGGCAGAATGCTTCGTTGCGAACATGATCTACAAGGGATATATGAGAGGATATATTTCGCATGAAAAGCAGATGGTTGTATTAGCAAGTACGAATGCCTTCCCGAGGCTGGGGGACCGACAATCCCCTTACGCATTGCTGTAGCATTGCCAGCCCACTAATACACATAATATTGGTGCTATCTAGGATGGGTTGACAGCTTGTCTCCCAAAATGACAGACACTTGCTGAAACTGTCGTATGGGTTCAGGCACTTCGTTTACGATTCACTTACCGCAATGCTGGCTTTTCGTGAACTAGGCAGACTCTCCTGCGAGTCCTGTG
>JBBPQU010000478.1:0-20023 GCA_038092655.1 Boletus sensibilis | reverse complement strand
CACCTACGCCTCTGAAACATGTTGCGCAGTCTCTCGCTACCCATATTATTACCAATGAACCCAGGCTTGTCGAGAATTCTCTTCATCTGAGGCGGGATGAACAAGCCTCCGTCGTGTTGTGGGCCTGTCGGGTTATCTGATTAGCACGCAGCGGGCTCTCAGTGTTGTACAGTAGATCCTCACCCCGATTCATGCCGTGGATAGGTTGGACTTGGATGTGGATTAGGTGGATCAAAAGGAAGTTGTGTTTAAGATTCACGTGGCGTACAGCTTCTTGTCAAAACACAGATATGTGAATGACATTTCCCGAAAGAGTTGTGACCGATCAATAAATTGACATCAACTTCAATTATTTCTATATCTTCAATCTCCACTTTCATGCTCATCATCCACAACATGAGAAAATTTGCATTCCTGGGGCGATCCGCTCCCATGGGCCTGGAATGAAACGATAATGCAGCGCGATGGGGAATATACTGACGTTTGCCAATTGACTGATCTTATGTTCGGGGACAGGTATATACATTAACCATCCTGTTTCTTCCTATGACTGCTCCAATAGTATGATATTACTTGTGCTGGCACCGTTCATCACCAAATAAGTCCTAGGTTGGCCGTATCAGTCACTGTGTGTCGACCAGAAGCAACCTTATGGCAAAGTGATGTAAGACCTGTCACGCCTGTCGTGTGTATAATTTAGTAGCGAGTAACAGGCATGCGGTCGTGCGTTGATTTGTGCCAAGCTCCGAAATACCCGAGGGAATGATGGTTAAGGGATCATCTGTTTCAAGGTGCAAATCTCTTGCGTTCCGAGGCCTGAAAGATTTTGACTCGCGCCTGACGCAGAGCACTTGGAAGCACTCAATCATGCACCCGATATCCCCTCCGGGTGCCTCCCTGAAATACCATGTGATCTCCATCGGTTGGATGCCTTTGAAGAGGGCATAGAGTCCTTGTCACCATTTTTCTTAATCAGAGGAGGTCATACTGATGAGCAAGAGACAAAATGGAAACGATCTCACACGTCAACGTTTATCGATACTATCTTCGGACCCCACCATGTGCATAACAGGGGTACGGGGAGGTGCGCAGCAGTGAAACTGAGACGGCTGTTTTCATTCCACGCCGTGTCAGGGGAAGACTGTCTACTGACAGTTATCAGCACCCTGCCGCCGCCGTTACAATCTTATTACGCACATTCTTACCTACGAAAGGCTGCGGGTCTTTGCGTAAACGTGCTGACATTTGACTCGGATATGTCAAAAAGTTAGAAACTGCCAACTTCCAAGTACTGTAGCGCATGCTCGCCGTCCGTATTCGTGTGCCGTCTTAAGTTCACGCGATGCAACGGGTCGCGCTGGGCCGCGGGACCCGAGTGGGTTGGCTATGTAGCAAATAGCGTTATCGCCTGTTGACTTGGTTCTACGTTCTCCTCAATGGCGTTACACGCTGTCTCTGTTGCGGCGCTGTCAACCACTAAAGAAAGCTTGACGTGTACTGGGGGTTGTGGTTTATTTAATTGGACGATAGCAAGTTTCTTGAACAAATCTCGCACTCCGCCTGCATCAATACATGGAAACCGAAGGCAATGAAACGAGCTTACCAGTGCAGCATGTGAAAACAGGGGAATTCGTATCACTGTCAAGCTGGATAAGGAGTTGAATGGTGGGAATCCCACTATAGCTATGGCGAGGTACTTTCAATAACAAATGGACCATGATGAAAGACCTGTCGGCCATATCTTCAAGTTGAAGCCTTGTCCTAGAGGCCAGCTGAACACTTGCAAGCGATGCAGATTCAGAATACTTCATTGGACTGACATTTTCAAAAGGACGCCATAGTGTTATCCTGCCTGGGGAGAGGTCGAGATGGGATCTGGCCAGCGGATCATCCTACCGGGGCTCCGTCTCTCGGGCCGTTCGGCTTGTGTGCTCATGTTTGCCCCCACCAGTACCTTGTCTCGGGAGGAAGTCATTTTGCACGAACTAGGTCAAACTAGGTCCCGGTGACCTTCAACACCTTCACAAACTCCGAGAATCTTGTTGGTCGGGTACAATTGGACAGGCCTCAAGCTCAAAACCAGGCTTTTTTGGAAGAGTACACTCTTCGGCCGGATTCAAATCTGTTCACTCTTTCTCTCCTGAACTACCGAGAGTCGGGCCCCGCCGGTTCTCCTCTCTTTCATGACCCGATGGCCCACTGTGTAGTGTTGTGACCGCAGAGGCAGACAGATGTCAGCAGGTCGTGTCGTTCGCCGTCCGAGCAAACTAGCATGCGGATTTGCGACAGCCTTGGCATTGATTAGAATGTAGTTTGTTTCTGGCAATAAACCTGGTGATGAGCAGGCTGATTCTAGTGCGATCGAGATATGTACACGGAGCCCACACCGCACCATGTGAGTCGCTGTCGGAGCTGCTGGGACTTGGTTGGGACTGACTCCTTGCGGCGGCGAGGCTTGGCGTGGGGACCCCGCACAAAGAGCGAACGCGCTATAGGCAGCCATCTCCGAATGAGTAGCCACTATCTCGGTGTCAGTCTTGGCGCGCAGCTTTGCACGCTCCTTAACAGCCTGACTAGCAGGGCATGTGTGGTACTATACAGGATTTTGGTTGACTCGGACGTTGTCCTAGGCTGGCTAGATGTCATCGAAGCAGGCCGACTACCCCTCTGGAAATCGTGAAACGGACAGCATTTGAACGGTACTCCTGGCTCCGCCAGATCAGGATCATGATGCTCAAAGTCAAGACCTTAGACAAGAAATGATGTCCTAAGAACAGAGATGTTATCATTTCTTAGTCTCGAATCGTCCAGCTATGCGAGTCCGAGGCACTTTGAAGGGTGAGTCGTACAAATCAAGGTTGTTCTTGGAGGATGATACAGTGATCAAATTCTGATCTCAACATCTCGTGGTAGAGTCCCGACTCCACGATCGACAGAGCGGGTGTAACGCGGCAATAGCTAGCTATCGGGAGACACCTACGGATGGATCTTGCGGCCGCAGGCATGGTGGATACCTAGCAGGCGATGTAAGCCTTGTTCTCAATGCATTGGCACCCATTCAAGCGCTACTCACCAGGTGGCGCATGAATAAGCCCGCTGGGAGCCTCCTCACCACACGGGAAAACCAATCATCCGATGTTTCACCAATCTTTGCCTGAGAGCTTTACTCTAGTGCGCACTGTGAGAAAAATTCACTCGAATTAACCCATCTCTGCTTACTCGGCTATCCTCCGTTCAGCTATTTACGAGAGTTCCCGTGGACACATATGGCCCTCTGATAGATCCAATTTGTGACCAGTGCCTGGGTACAGGTCATTGAAATAAGGTTTGTCTCATGTCACGTTTCTTTTATCCATGTTTGCAAGATCTCCGTCCCCATTCCTCTAAATCAAGAACAAGCTGGCAACTGTATACATAGCCTGTTTCCGGTTTTTGTTTCTTCTCCCTCACCAAACATTATCTGTCAGAAGATTACCGATCTGATCTTTGCCTCTCCAGGAATTTTGATGCCTGACTGTTACATTACCCGATCGTTCATGTCGAACTGCCACATGCCCCACAACTCTTCGATACATATAAAAGCGCGACCGAAGTGAAGAGACTCTCGATCTGGCATCCTATCCCTTAGGTAGACAATATGCCCTCAACCGTCATTCACACCGGACCCCCTACTCACCCTGCTCTCCGTATGTAAAATCCACATCTATGAACGCACCTCTCTCACTCCTTGTGCTAGACGTTCGTGATGCAAAAGATGCTCATATTGTCTTGGAAGCCGTTAGGCTTAATATGCTCCCGCTGATCAGACGTCGGCTGACCGCCAGCGAGCGCGAACAGCTGGTGTCGGGGAACGTCTTTGTCTGGGAGGAAGCAGAGAACGATGGTGGTTTGCTGCGTTGGACTGACGGGAGAAGATGGTCAGCCTCTCTCCACCATACCTTCTCTTGATCGAATTCTTATGCAGGGTGGTCACCAGGTCGCAAAGTCGGATGCGTGGTGATTATCTGTTCTACGAAGAAAAAATGGAGACCACTCAAGAAGAAAAAGATGCGAAGGCAGCTCTCAGGTACCTGTCTTTGTGAGGCACAATCCAGGACTATACTTACTGGTGGAGTCCAGAGCCCGGCGGGCGACTGATCCACTTGTAGCTGCACCTCCCACGAATAGGCGAAAGGATCGTCCGAACCGCCCAAATGGGCTCACGAAACAGACATACTCGGCGCTTGTATATCTTCCGGGATCGAGCCATCCGCGGAAATGGCATGTAGTGGCCTACTTCACGGTTAGCTCAATGTCTTCCCAATGACTCGTCCGCGGCATCGTATCTCATTTACTTTTTTCCCCAGGGGGATGACTACCTGCGACTCCCTGTCATCGAAAACTATGACTATCTCCGTAACTTGCGAGTTCCGGAAGGCATCTTTGTGTCCAGTAAAGCAAATGGAGTACGCAATGATCGTTATTCTACGACAGACTCGAGGGAAGGTTACACCCTAGCCGAATTACCTGCCCAGCCGGATTTAGCTCACTATTCGCAACACACAATGTCCCACGAAGTCCCGTCTAGGCCTATGTCTTCTGTCTCGTCCACCCCATCCAGCCCCTTATCCCCGATGCATCGGCATCCTTACTTGCCACTTGCACAGTCTACGCCGCGGCCTTACCCTCATGACACGTCTCTGCCAAGTATAGCTACCCTTACTAGTCCACACGCACATCCCGATCTCCCTCAGACCTCACATACACCTCACCCTGTTCGCCTAAATCACCCTTCTCCAAGCAACTATAGTCCGCTGTCCGCCGAAGACAGGCGAGTCTTGAGCAGCTTCCGTGTGGTGTTATGACGATAATCGCTCAAGCTGTGTGGTCCCTTAATATTATGGCATCTGCCTCCGCTTGTTCGACATTCGGTCAGATTGTTTTCACGATTTCGATGTTTTGCCACCCTGCACAGTTGTCCAGTATATCATGTAGTAATCTTATAGTATAATTGTTTTGCAGCTAACTATTTGGAAGCTCAGAATCACAACCGTTCACTACACTGTCAGGCGTAGGGTTCTTGTGAGCGTGTGGGTGCCCACGTCTTTGGAGAATTTCAAAGTTTCACAAGTATAGGCTGACGCAGTGTCGTGGTGCTGTCGGGACCCCTGCTTAATCGGTACGCGTTTCCAAGTCGGTACGCGTTAGAGTCACATTGCACCCGTGGTAGTGGGAGTTAACGACTGTCTTCTTTCAACTCCTTGGTCTGACTAAGGGAGACTATGCGCAATAATAGTCACAAGATTGAATACGACGGGGTTCGATCAACAGTGGAATACTCACTTCGGCGCCACAAAATTTCTACATATTTATCTTGTCGACCTTCCGACTGATGTCACTCCTTGCTCCTTCTGTCCTTCTAGGTGTCTATAAGGGGATGGTCACTCCCCCCGCTTCCACGCGCTTCCGTCGTAAGGTAGACGACGTGCGAAACCGACCAGTCCTACTCAGCTCAAAAAACTAAATTAAAATTCAATCACCACTCCCAGAGAATTTCTGTCACCAGTGAAATATTGATCATACTGGATATAACTCTTTCAGCAGTCTTACTTTTTCCCTAAAGACAATGGTGGAATTGTTATGGGAACTTTTAGATCGGAAGCACTCGTCGTGCGAAACACGACATCTACTTTTGCTTCAGTCTTGCTAACCGCATCGTGTGATCTGTTTGAGGCGCGCATCGGGTAGCACAGCCATGCGCATGGCGGTGCTACCGCGTATCGGACTCAGTACACTTCGGCATGTCGGCACAGGCGGTAGTGAGACAACAGAGTATGTATACGCTAAGAACATGTATTTTCGACATGAGAAGGCAAAGAAACAGACGGTGTACACAAAGAGAGTGGAGATCGAGGGTTTCCTGCGTTCTCGAGTGACTGCATTGCCTAAGACGTTGTACCAACATGCCGAAGTGCTCTGAGTCCGAAATCCGTGTTCCGAACAGAGTTGTCGGACCGGCCCTCCATACTTGTTCGACGATACACCCAACGATGGACGCGGTGGCCGCCAGCTGGGACGTAGTAGCGGCAGCCATCCGAGTTACGCGTTACCCGACGCGAATTCGCCGCGGTACTCGGCGATTACTCCGGGCTCCTACCAGGCAGAGCTGCTACCCATAAGGTCGATCCTACCGTGGTGGCACACTTTCACAGCGCTGACGGCCGGGAAGTCAGTGATAACAAAATTATATTGTCCGTGCCGTAACAGGCTGTTGCATTTCTGTCTGGTTTTTCTTCCTATTTTTTTTTTGTTTGTGATGGGCCATGATTCAGTCGGGTGGGAGGTATATCGGTTCCTCGCCATGGTTCCAGAACCAACGAGCGGCGGGACGACATAACTAGACCTAGGCCAGATCACGACTCGTCGCAATGCACGTTCTCACTGCGGGGCCCAGGCGCAGCGACTCGCCGGTAAGGTTAGGAAGGAGGGAAAAGTTTTGCGTCGAGATCCCGCAACGAGTAACCGAGCACTGCTACGACGCGGGAGCAGTGGGGACAGGACTCTCCTTCCCGCAAGGTCAGGCGGTGTGGATGTCATTTTTAGACTGACACAAAGTTCAGGCGAGTCCCCCTCGGTGTTCCCCGTGTTGATCTCGAGTACAACCATTCTTATTTCCATGACACGGAAAGCCATTTTGGGGGGATAAATTGTCACACAAGCACTGGATATATCAAACAGAGTTTGCAGGCTCTAGAAGATCAAATCGACTCGGATGCTAGACACCGGGGCCTGATGGTGGACCATTGCAGGAGTGCTCACGACTTGGGGTATAATACTGGGCTCATCTACGACAGTCGTTTCATCTTTGGACCGATTACACCGCAGGTTTGCGAAGCCTCGCAGTAGACCGCGAGTCGTACTGCGGTTGAGCTTGGGATGCCGATTTGTCTGATTACAGATACCGCTCGTAATGAGCCTGACAAAAGTACTTCACAGTTGGCAACAGTGTTCGGATGCATGTGCTTGACCGCAGCCTCCCCGCGGAGAACGAATGAGAAAGTTTGATCACCGATGCGCCATAAGCTAGGCTCAGGATATGGACATTCTCCATTCGACCGCAGTCTGTCAGCAAAAGGTCACTTTCGGGGATGGAGCAAGGACGGTGAGTTGGCGATCGGATTGGTTGTGGAAAACCTCCCAGTGGAGGCGCAGTAAATCGAGTTCCTATAGCCTACTTCATGTGTCTCCTCGCCAATAGTTCATGGGCATGACGTCTCAGTTGGCTGCCCTCAACGGAATACCGAATGGCCTCCAGGTATGTAACATAGCCATCCGGGGTCATCATTGGACCCAAACCACGGAGAACTTCCTCATAATTTTGGCCCTCAGGCTCCGTTCTCCTCCGATCGATGTTGACGACGCGAAAGGGAATTCGACAGTGCGTGCGGGAGCCACGCGGGATGTAGTCTCATTGTGTTCATCTCGCAAAAGAAAAAGCGTGCAGCAGGGTTATTCCTGCGGCCTGACCACCCCTACCTCTTCTCCACAGCCCTGGTCACGTGGTGTGCTAAGTTTAAGAATCGCATACCACATGGAACTCAACTTCTTGGATCCAATCATGCATCGCAAATATGAAAAATGCTCCCGAAATGTGTTCTTGTGCGAATAAAGTGTCTGGGTATATCGTTGTTTTTCCATGGTATCGGGAAAGTCAATCTGACAACAACAAGCACACCTCGGAGCTCTCCTAAGTAATGTGTGTGTATGTACTAGGAACCCAGGCAAAGATGTAACATTAGAGCAGCGTCGTGGCACAAATCCATACAAATTCAGAGGAAGAGGATTATAATCATCCAGCAGCACTCAAAAATTCGAACATCTGTCAGGAGAGATGCACCGCCGATGGCGATCCAGCCACACTTCGGAGAAATGATGCACATACGAGCCGGAAAACCGACCACTCCCACAGGAGATGACACCCCTGTCTCGGCTACCAGCAACGGCGGAACGAGGGAATCAATTTGATCCTCGGAAGGATCCTGATCATTGTCTGCCGTCTTGAGCCTGCTTTGGCCCCAAGTTGGTGGACGCTCGCGAGTCAATGAGCCATTCAAAACTCCTTTCCGCGGTGTGCTCCTCAGGAATGGCTCGTATCTATATGCAGAGCGATTGAATCCTGGCGGGGACCAGAGAAACGGGCTTTCTCGCCATACTGCGCATTGACTACGGCATCAATCCGGGGTAGGCGAATGGAAGCCACACCACTCTTCAATTCCGGCTGTTACTGGGAACGGAGTTGACTGCGGAACTGACTCTAATCCCTAGTTTGGGTCAAGTTTATGAGAAGTTCGGTTCAGGATAATTTCCAACAAACATGGAACAGTCACCTATGTTGGTGACTAATTTAAGAAGCAAGTCATGTCCACGAGTTAGGGAGACAGTGGGGGGAAACACAGGAATGTCAAAGGTCAGGTTGGAAGGTTGGCATTATGCGCACGTACCACAACGCTAAGATAACCACCCAACTGGCACAGGAAGGGATCGAGGGCGAAAATAGGGCACCTTCGTCTAAGCGTCCGGTACAACCGTGATATGACAGTTTATCGCGTACACCCGGGCCCTCAAGGCCTCACTACCGGGAAATGAAAGCTCGAATTGCACTAGTGTTCTAGATTTCTGAACGAGGCACAGCTGCGCCGCTGCTTCCATTAGCAAAGGGAAAAACGACATGTTCAACACTTATTTCCTGGGAACCGGCGAACTTGAATTTCTTCGGGAAAAAAAGGTTCGTCTTCATTTCCCTGTATCAGGGGCACTTCCCTGAAAAGTTGGGCGTTGTATTTCACGGGAGATCAGTAACAGTATCAAGTTGTCCCACCAGATGTCATGGCTTGCACATCCGCTCGCTAATCTGATGGTCCCTGGAATTTGAAGCGTGAGCCTTTCCGCGAAGCCGAGTTAGTGGACCACTGTATTGTTGAATCCACAAGCCAGGAACATATCATGTAGGGCATGCCATCCGCAGCTCCAACGAGATGGTGCGTTCAGCAAGTCTTGGACGTCCTTCGGCAAGCAGACAGCCAGCAGCTCCGAATCATGAGCCTCGTCCCTTTGCAAGATTTTATCTCCCACTCATGTGGGATAGCGCACCGACCTACCCACAAAGATTCAGAAAGAAGCAGGTCCGACAGTTATATTCGTTTCAACTCCGCTTCGGCAATGACTCGGCTAGCTTGATATGAAGAAGATCCGATGACTCAAATTTCAGAATCAACGTCTGTCAATAATTGTTCAAACTTGTCGCTCACCTGTGTATTTTGTGATAGCAGGTACCGTCTTGTGACCATCTTGCAGGTCTCGTGCCATGTCAGTGTGGAGGACGTCCTCAGCGAAATCAGTCGAATCCGGTGTGTTTAAGATTGCTTCCGAAACGCCATACCTACTTGAAGCTGCGAGCGTTCTGTTAAGGATGACGGTCTCCGCACCAGCACCAGCTTCGATTCGTGTCGAAACTAGGTACGCATACCCGCCTTTTCTCATCGGGGCTTTCGCTCGTCAATACCCATCCTGAGTGCGTCCGTTGCTTCGTCAGGCTTTTGAGCGTGTCGATGTCCGCACCCATTACTTACAGTCTTACAGACTCTCATGGCAAATTCGCGTGAGGTTGACAACCTTGCGATTTTCGTTTGTCCTTCGTCACAGCACCACGCACGCCGAATCCCAACGAGTGAGTAATTGAATCTCACGTCCCTTCATATATCATTCCTTACTCAACAGATCCACAGACATCAGCACCTGAGGCCCAGATGCTTGAGATTCGGCGTTCCGAGGACCGTCTGGTCACTTTGTTAGTCATGCGATCTTAACAATCAAACACTACTCTCAGCAGCGCTCGGTTTCGAGGACTCACCGGACTTTACAATCGACCGACGTTCACGGAGAAGACGCCGTCACGTATCCGAGTGCGGGCTCCGTCCCTTCTCACTCGTGTCGCGTGGGTGTCGCGTGGTGCCTAGTTGCCGTTGAGTACACTTTCGTCGACGGCGTTTGTTTTCCATGTCTCACTCCACGCCTCGTCAATGATATACCTGCTTTCTCGTCGCATGAATTTTTTTTCCCGATATTTCTGGCTGCGTCTACCACAAAATCATTATCTTTTTCCGCAGGAAACCGATGACTGTCATCTGTTCTTGTCAGTGATTTTTTTTGCCCGACGGGTTCTCGACTCGAAGCAAGGCAGTTGGCCTTCAGGCACTGCCTTTCCATGAACGCTCCTTCTAATCTGATCACGCGATCCTCGCCAAGTGTGTTTATGTCCAGACAGCAGCATGTTTGTTCAGGCTTAAGTTACAGATCCTACCCTTCATTCGCAAGGTGGTACTTTTATTTACTTCATTCGTCTCGCCTGACTTCGATTGTTTTTATCCCTAGATCCTGATGATACCTGGTCGAAGCTACACCAAGGACTTTGAAATGGATGAGTAAACATCGAAGCGGCTGGAATGACACAGAACTACAGTAATACAACGCCAGGTTTTCGTACTATACAACAATGGCACTTTGACGATGGTGGCGGACGCTAGTATACAGTACTCATCACACTGCCGAGGACACTGACGCTCCGAATTTCACGCTTCTCCATGGACAAGCTTTTTGCCCTCTTCAACTTTGTGCTCGTCTCCGCTCATCTTTCCTGCAAGAATCTTCATTTCCCCTTTAACCATCGTCATGAATCCAGGCTTCTTTTCAGCACCCACGGATGCCCGTTTACCTGTCCTCGTAGTTGGTAAATCTTGTCCTTGCTGCTGAACGTCTACCGAGGTTTGATACTCAGCAACGCTAGTCCCCGGGGGTGGAGGGTGCAATTGCGCAGGATGATATTCACCACCGTAACCCCCTTCAACCTTGCTAGCAGGTGTTGTTCGTCCCTCTTGGCTCTCTCCCCCCTGGACATCCTGCGACGGACCCCTTCCCTGACCGAGCTCCTCCGAAGCAAGATTAGATCCTTCGATGTCTTTCTCTGCCCCCATTGACAGTTTACTCAGTTACGACGTCGTAGCTCAAAGGATTTGACGAACTTTTTTCACTCGCAGTAACGGCAGCCGTCTTCTCTTGATTGCTTAGGGCTTCCTGGCTCTTTGCTTCACTCGCCTCCTTCTGCAACTCAACCCCAGGACCAGATCTAGCTGCTATGTTGCTTTCGACAGTCCCTGCTGCTCTCGTTTCCGTACTCTTTGAGGGTACATCTGACTTCGGGGAAGCAGCTGTATCATCCCTGAATGGCGCGGCATCTCGAGGTATTTTTGCTGTGCCTCCTTCCTTCTCGGACTCTCGGGGCTGTGTCCGCGGCAGTGAATCAGTGATTCTGATCGCGGATGAGAAGCAATCAAAGAGAAAACGAGCATAGAAAGCTCGGGCACTCGATGGATGATTGGCAGAATAATGCCAAGATGCACCGTGCCGAGAAAGATCTGCGCGGCAATCAAACCCTGCCTTCACCAAGCCAATGGAACTCGCATGGACCCGAAACGACCCGAGAGACTTCGCGTGCACCACGTTGATAAGTTCAGAAGAAAAAAGCGTGGATGCGAAATCACAAAGCATGTGGAACACATGTGGTTTCCACGCCAGGTTTATGGTGAAGATTCCGTGACGTCCACCTCCTCGGCAGTGCGACAACTTGCCAGAGAGGTGTATCTTTTCCAACCCCATGGACCTGGCTCAACCCAGGCGAGTATGGTAAGAAATGTTAAATGAGAATTACGAACGCCTCGGAGTTCCACAAGGAAATTTGGACATGAAAAAGGTCATCTCATCCCAAGAAGATCCTCGCTCTTGTAGGAAAGCCAAGCAAGGAGAAATGCTTAGCGTGAGACAACCGCCGTGTCCTAAGCCCACGAAAGTGGTGCGAGCAGCTAATTCAACAACGTACCTCGTCGTCCCCACTTGCTGCGGATGGTTTTATGGTGTCTCTCCTCTGTCGAGGGGAGGTGGGCCGACGTTCCTGAGCTCTCTCTTGACGTTCATCTGGTAAAAGAGCAACGCTGGACTCAGAGAGATTCCCTGGAAGTGCACCGACACCCCCAGTGTGCTCTGAAGGTTGAGCACCTTTTAATTCAGTGCTGGGCAAGGAAACATGCGGTTCCTCTTGATGCACCTCAGAAGCTAATTGCTGTCAGCTTACATGGATGCCTCACAAGGTGGCAACTTACACAAATGCGAGGCTACAGTATCCTTGATGCCATGAGGAATGGAAAGGTAAGAAGCTGCGGCAGCGCGTCTGGATAGCACACTCAACTGTTTTCTCTACCTGCTCAGGCGCGTATTGTTTGGCGGTCTGCACGACTGTTATACCAATGGATGGTTGCTGAGCTTGCTGTTTCTCGAGCACCTGAGATTCCTCCCGTGACTTTTCTTGTGTCATGTTAGGGTTACCCGCCCTCCCTGGAGTCTCTGAGAACGTTGCGGGAGTGTCCTTTGCGGGATTAGAGGCGAGTATGGATTCCGACCATTCCCTAGGGGGGGTTCCAGTTTCGACCGACGGAATCGTAGGCGGCGAAGGTCCAGTGGTCATTTCTATGCGAAAAAGACGATGACAGAAAGATGGCGGTCTGTGCCAAGTTGACTTGTCAGTGGTCTGGTATTTTGCACTTGGCTTAGACCAGGTGATGTCATGCCGACTCGTTTTTGCACCTTGCCGGTTGAAATTCTGATTTTTTTTTGTTCTTTCGTCCGACGCGACACAGACAGGGAATCATCGGGATCGGTCGTGTCCTGTGAACAATATTGAACGCTGTACGCTTATGTGAAGGCGACATCAATCACAGACCTGTGGGTCACTGGTCATGATCAAAGTCGAGCTCAGGAACTACTTGATATATTGCGTTGTCCCTGAGGTGACGCCAACTTTAGTGCTTCAGACTGACGATTTTTGCATCAAGCAGATACGCTCTGCCAACCAATGCTTAATTATACGAATTACCCACTCGGGGTGGGTAGCAAATGGCTTCATGGGTGGTAATTCTATCTGTATCGCGTTTCTGCTTATCGCAGTCTAATAAGTAGGGCGGGATAACAATGTAAGACATATAACATCACCTATACTACCTGAACAATCAACCTCTGGTGTCATCCTTCTGGCGCTGAAACGCATGTTCATAGCCACACGTAGGAATTTGTTTGGCAACATCGTTGGATTTCAACAGTAACAAACACACCCTAACAAGTATTGCGCACGCCAATTCTGGAGAACAAATATTAGGACGATGATACAATGGGCAGCAAGCAGTTTCCAATGCAAGTCTAATCCCGTGTATCTATGTATGTACCGTATCCAAATCCATAGCATTGTTTGTTTGTCCTGGTCCAGTGGTCCAAGCCTAGCACACTGTTTTTGCACTACGCATATAACACAGTGCTGAAAACCCTACTGTACTAGGTTTATGTCACGGAACCATCTGGAACTGTCGATGAGGGGTCGGCAATGAAGATGTTGTTGCCTTTGACGTTAATAAAAGAATACTGCAAAAAGCGGTCAAGACTCCCGACCACAACAGTGAGAAATGTTAAGTGGCATACCTCTACAAGAGCCGTGTCTTTGCCCCTATTGTAGTTCTGGTACACGAGATTGACCTATGCCATGATAAGCGTAATCAACGGATAAAATAAACCGTCATACAAACCTCCGACATGAAGGGTCGCAGCCCTGCAGACTCGAGCATCTCCCACCACGACAAAAAGTCCTCAAACTTCTTATCCCATGTATGGATCTCGATCAGGAGCTGACCGAAAGGAACTGGTTCCCCAGACGCGATGTAAGGTTGCAGTATTTGTGAGAGTACCTCGAACTCCCATCCTTCAACATCAATCTTGAGTATATCAATGTATTGATGTTCTGTTGAAAGAATTGTATTCTCATGGTGCAGATGAGGTTGTAAGGGAGACATACTGTTCATGTCGAGGAGTGTCTTGAGGGTATACAGTTTATGTTCGTCGTTCGGACCATGGGCATCAATGTTCGAAAGACCCCATGGGTGGAAGTGGGCGCGGCGGTCGCGTTTGATGCTGCCGAACGAGTTGGAGCGATAGTCATAGCCCCAAACTTCACAGTAGCGAGTACGTTCGAGAACCTCAGCCTCAAACGATGTCTCATAGTTCATGCCTGTTCAATGCCCTCGTTCCAGAGAGAAGACTGAGAAAAGCGTTATCAGGCTCACCAAATGTGTATATTAGACAATCCGACTTCTGCTGAAGTCGAGAGAGACCACAGGTCCACTTGCCTCCATCTCCTAATGACCCAACACGCTCCATTTCATGTGGACATTGAAATGACGGAGGGAAAAAGCTCCCTGATTGAGAACTTCGTAAGCTAGTCATTCAGGAGAACGATCGACTATACACTAGCACTCACAGACGGTATAGGGTGGCCATGGCTCCTTGTCTTGCGGGAACCTGAAAAGAATACGTTTGGGTCGAAATGGTAGATAGTAGTGATTGACGTACATGAGAATATCCCGAGCAGTTGGTCCAAACTTCCCTATCATCTCCTTACGGTCCCTGACCAATTTCGAGTACACCCGCACAGCTCGCTCAAGTCGCGCGGGCAGTCCACTGTCTCGTACTGAAATTTCGTATAAATCGGTCCGAAGCGGAGACTGGTAGGGATTAAGTAGGTATATTGTTGTTAAGATGACGATTGCTACGGAGATGAAATATCGAGGATGTCGCTGCCAGACCAAAGGCATCTTCGAAATTGTCGGGTGACGGCGAGACGAAACAAATGGCTGGTACGGCTCTGCGCAGTTGATTCGTGTACAACGCAACCGCCGTGTGGGGAATCACAATAGCGGGTCGTGTTACAAAGTTTTAAGGAGGCGGAATCGCCACCCGGAAGGTTGGTTGGTTCCTTGCTACTTGGACTGACAGTAGCCTATGTTTCAGAGTCTCGCACCAACATGTTACAACGACTTACTGCGGTCCAGAATTTTTGTTGGCGGCCAAAAGACAGTATTAACACGGTAGCACCCGTTGGTTGTTCATGAGCAAAGATGACGTGGGATATCAGCAGGGACTCAGAGCTGTGTGTGAAATCAAAAACGTGGACTCGTTGCTAATCAGACAAATGATTTGTGCGCTGGCTAGTACTAGTGGCTCTATCCAAGCCAGTCCATTTCTACATAATATACGCGTCTTCACATTCCGTCAGACAAAAGTGTTGGTGAGTCTTTCTTTAAGCCTTTAGATGATACTTTCCGCGGTCGGACTCGTGGCGCTCAGTGACTGGAGAAACAGGACATTCCCTGCGACGCTAGAAGATGAACGCCCTCATGGCACGATGCGGTCTCGGCAATATCAGGGGTGTTTCTTCCGAGTCTCAACTCGGTTCGCCGTACTGTTTGAACTTTAAACTCACTTTCCAAGTCCCCAGAAAACAAGTTACCCAATTCCGGGGCTTGCGCCCATGTACCAGTTTGCACACATTATTCATAGTATTACTGAACGATGAGGCAAGTGTTAAATATCTGAAACGTCACTAAAAGTCGACCGGTTAGTGTATCATCCGATTATCCGCTGGCCAAGCAGGCTGCAGCCAAGGATTCCAATTTACATTACGAGGAGCTCTCCTCCGGCTTTGTAGAATTCCGAAGAAACCTACGTCATGACTCGTCCGATTCAAGTGACCCTCATGACGGATCGCTTGTGCCCATGTCTCGGGAGTTTCATTTGCCTTATCCAGAGTCATCTACCCTGTGGATATAGCTCCGAATCGCTCTCCTTTTCATGCACTGCCCTGTCATACAAGGAAGTTGTTCGTTATGGAAACTCATTAGAACAGCTAGCTTCCACCCCATCGCCAACTTTGGTACACGCGAATAACGTCATGTCTAGATCATATCATTACGGCGGATGGAGTCCCGTCACAAACGAGGTTTGCCTCGAGGCCCATCTGACGTGGTTCCATGCCTTCCATTCTGTCATCTTGGGCTCATCAAGAAAAAGCTGCGGCGGTGCAGCACAGCATGTGGTCACCTTGAGCCCATGGCTTGCTATTCAGCAGGTAAGTTACTAGGGGCGCTCAGCATCTTTGACGATTGTGGTCTGGACTCTGGACGCACAACGATGAGTCACTAAGTATGTACAAATGTGCACACAATGTGCGCCACACGTGCGTGTCCTCGCCATCTGTTCGGTAACGAAGCGGAGCGGCCTTCCATTCATTTCGCAGCGCACAACTGCCTCGTGTTGTGGACCGCCATCCCACATATAACCCAGCTAATCTCGCGACGTTGTCAGACTCATCCCGTTACTCCCACCTTTAGTCAGTGACAACCATGATCCACACTCTGCGTTTCGTGTTGTATTGCATCCTGGTACGCCTGCCCCTCTCTCACTTAGACTATGCTCTGTATTCAGCCTGGACCATAGTTTCTTTTCGCAGCTGTGACATTGGCGTTGTCTGCGGTGAGGATACATTACACCACTCATATCCCCTCGTACGATCCAACGAACTATGGAGTTCAGTTCTATGGTAGGGGTCCCGCTCTCGCAATATTTTTTTCAACCTCGCTGAATGCAAGTCGTTCCATAAGACCCGGTGGTTGTTGAGCTCTTGGTGACGAGTATCCTTACAATCTTATGGGCACCATTTGTGTAAGACTGGTCTTGTTCATGGTACCCTATCTATTGGCTCACTGTCGAATACAGTGCTCGTACGATCCACAGCAGGCTCGAGCATCGTTTCTTCAGCTCCTTCGCAGCGGAGCTTATTGGTCTCTTTGTCTTCTTCCTCCTCTGGCTAGTTGGTGATGCCATTGCCACCGTAAGTAGCCTTGGTATTCTAACCACCACGCTTGTTAACATTTCTTCGACCTATAGCATAGTAGTAACCCTCCAGAAGTCGATGTTTACTGGGGAAATCTCTCCTCGTGCTGGTTCTATTGGGAGTGCCGAACCCTTACGGCAATGCTTGCCTTTGCTTGGCTTAGCTGGATCATTGTGTTTGCATTGTTTGTGACGTCGCTTCTGTTCGCGATCGCAAACAAGGCATTCCGTGATCCTATGCACGGTCGATGGGACCGCCGTGCAACTCAGTATGGCGACACGCCTATGCGTGCCTTGCCTTGATCGCGAGGTTGGAGCGAAGGAGCGAGGCGCGAAGAAGCATGAAAATGATTTAGACGAATTACACGAGTCAGTCATGCGTTAGCAACACCTCGGGCGGGTCGCGAGGACAACTTCACGTTTCCTATTTATCGTACTATACATGTTTCACTAGTCAGTCCCAAGATCGCATCTTGGTTGGATCGTGTCTTATTTGATTTATGGACTTTTTTTCCTCGGGGAGGTAGACACCCGTGGAATGCTTGCGTGGGCTTTTCAATAGAACGGAGTTGTGTAGTATCCCAAAACCAGACCTAAACTTCGAGATCAGAAGACAGTCGTTCTAGGAGTTGTGGCTCACTTGATCCCGGGCTGAACACTCGGTTCAGCTCCATTTCACCTTGCCCATGATCCTCGACGATTCGATCACCCTGCGCCTCTCCGGTGAAACTTGACATACTGGGTGACATACTGTAGGCTTTTATGTAAACATCCTCTTTCAGAACCTGCGCACCGGCAACCTTCCACCTTTAGACACTATAGCTCGGATTAAAAAGCCTATAGTAAGGTAAGTCATCCACTTAGTCCGAACCCGTGGTGCCAGTCAGCTCCTGAGATCACATATTGCCTCATGTGCATGTTGGGCTGAGTGACGGTAGCTATCATGGAAGTTCAGTGGGTCTCCTTGGGTCATGGGAACGGGTGAGAGTTGCCGCTGGCGTGGGTCAATATTTCAATCCCGGCCATGCATAGCCGCCTCAGGCTGAGAGGCGACTGCGGCGACGAATCACGCGACCCATGTCCACCAGCATTGTCCATCCGTCCGCTTTATTCCTTGTGTTGTAACCTGGCAGACACAGATCGCGATGGAGATCACTCCGGGCATGCGCTACGTAGGTCGTTGGGCGGTCTCAGCCGTTTTGCCTGTCATCGGCTTTTTTCTTCTTCTGGTGAGACTCCTCGTTTTCGCGGGGATATCCTTATCTGTTGGAAGGTCGATTGCCCTCTTGGCTGTTACCTTCCTGACCGTCCTGATCACGTACATCGTCTCCATCGAAATTTCGCAACGTCGCGGGGCTGCGGCGTCTGGCGCAAGACTGATACCCCGGATTCAAGGATACTTGCCCGGAAATGTGGACAAGTTGCTTGACATGATCGGTAGGGCGGAAACGGACTACATAGGTAGTTGTAAATCGAATTTCATCATAATGGGGACTGACGAAGGACGACTACTATCAGGTGCCGCCGTACTGGAGCAGATGCAACTTCATGGGCCTGTCGTCAACATGAGATATTTCTGGGATGACGTCATTGTCACAGTTGAACCCCAGGATATCAAGGTAAGCTGTAGAGTTTGCAGACTATCGTCTCCTTGCATCGACGATCCATTACCAGACTATTTTGGCCACTGATTTCAACAACTACGTCAAAGGTACGGGCTGCTTAAGCACCGCTTTCTGGGTTTCGGTGTAAACTTTCTACAGGCGACAAGTTCAAGGAAACAGCCGATACTGTACTGGGAACGGGTGTCTTTAACTCTGATGGTGAGCTTTCGATCTTTACATTGTCGTACCTGTTCTCTGATGAGCAGAATAGGAGATGCATGGAAGTAAGCAAAGTATGTCAATTCAGGATGCCACTTGCCAACACTTTCTTAGGCTGCATCGCACTATGGCTCGCCCATTCTTCAACATTGATAGAATCAGTCATTTTGACATCTTTGATCGTCACGCAGAGACTACAGTTGCGCTGATGAAAGAGCGGTTCCATGTTGGTCTCTCAGTAGACTTTCAAGTATGTGCCTTGGCGTGCATCTTCCTAATGTCTTATTCACTTGCACACTAGGATGCCGTCTCCCGTTTCACGCTTGATTCCGCATCTGAATTCCTGTTTGGGCATTGCGTAGACACGTTGGCTGCTGGGTTACCATACCCTTACAACTTCTCCGGGCCCGGAGTGGCGTTCAAAAACTCCAACGTGGCCTTGGACTTTGCGGCTGCATTCACTGCAGCTCAGCATGCCCTGGCAAGACGGAACATGGTCGGAAGTTCATGGCCACTTTTCGAACTCTTTCAGGATCCTACGCGGGAGCCGATGACGGTTGTCAATGCATTCCTAGAGCCGATCTTAAAGGATGCGATAGCAAAACAGAAAGCGTCTCAAGGGCTCCCAGATGCAGACAAAGATACTGAAGATGAAACTCTGCTGGACTGTTTGGTACGGCAAACGACAGGTGCTGATTATCATAACTTATCATATTTCCTTCACAACTGAACGTTGTGATGCCTTAGACATCAAGATTCTGAAAGACGAAACACTGAACATCTTGTTGGCCGGCCGAGACACGGTGTGTATACTTTGTCTTTTTGTTGGGTGGTGGGATCTTATAAACCTTAGACCGCCTCGACTTTGACGTCTGCTATTTATTTGATGGCCATGCACCCAGACGTCTTGGGTCGATTGAGAGAAGAGATTCTGGAAAAAGTTGGCCCAACGCGCCGACCGTCCTACGATGATATTCGGGAAATGAAATTTCTCCGGGCTGTTTTGAATGGTGTGTATAACAAGTGGCGATTCGAAGATCTCGATTGACTTGTCACAGAAACATTGAGACTCTTCCCTGCTGTGTATGTTTGCAGCAAAAACTCTTCCGTTTACTGACGCCTAACCCATTCGTGTCAATAGGCCGTTCAATGTTCGGTGGGTTTATTTTGTTGTCTCTCCTTATCGAAGCTCTCATCAGTTAATGTTCTACAGTGAGAGCATCAACGACACCATTTGGCAATCATCAAACGCAGATGCAAAGCCGTTCTTTGTCCCCGCTGGAACGACGTAAGCTTCTAATGCCTCCAACCCCATGTAACCAATGATTTTCTAGAGTTACCTATTCTGTCCTACTAATGCATCGGAGGACGGACCTCTGGGGCCCTGACGCATTGGAATT
>JBBPQU010000477.1:0-20025 GCA_038092655.1 Boletus sensibilis | reverse complement strand
ACGGTAGGAGAGCCTAGACTCGGAGAGGCACGGTCAACTGAATCCAGAGGAAGAGATTAGTTTTGACTCATCATGTTTTACAAGAGGACGCTCACTGGTACATTGTTTCCAGAGTATTAGGCATTGGTAGCATCACCCGGGTGCACCTTGTGGTGCCCCTTGTCGTCTTCCACTGTGTCACGGGCGTGGTGGTAATGATGGTCATCACTCTCGGGGGCTGAGCGAGCGGCGGGGTGACCCTTGTGGTGACCCTTCTCGTCCTCCGCCGCAGTGTTGCGGACGTGGTGATGGTGATGAACGTCAGACTCTGGAGCAGAGCGAGCAGAAGGATGTCCCTTGTGGTGCCCCTTGTCCTCTTCCGCGGTGTCGCGAGCGTGGTGATGATGGTGAGCGTCAGTCTCGGTAGCTGAGCGAGCAGAAGGGTGTCCCTTGTGATGATCCCCTTTGTCCTCCTCTGCAGTGTCACGGGCGTGGTGGTGATAATGGGCATCAGTCTCGAGGGATGAGCGAGCGGAAGGGTGTCCCTTGTGATGACCCTTGTCGTCCTCCGCGGTGTCGCGAGCATGGTAATGATGATGAGCACCGGTGTCAGGGGTGGAGCGAACAGCAGGGTGACCCTTGTGATGACCCTTTCCGTCCTCCACAGTGGTATCACGGGCGTGGTGATGATGATGAGCATCAGTCTCGGGGTCCGAGCGAGCAGAAGGGTGCCCCTTGTGATGACCTTTGTCCTCTTCCGCGGTGTCGCGGGCAGGATGATGATGGTGAGCGTCGATGTCGGAGGCGGAGCGAACAGGGTGACCCTTGTGATGACCTTTTCCGCCCTCTACAGTGGTATCACGGGCGTGGTGATGATGAGCATCAGTAGTGAGAACTGCGCGAACGGATGGATGCCCCTTGCGAGGACCATTTCCATCGTCTACCGCAGCGTCGCGGACAGCGACATCTGGGATGACCGCTGCTGTGGAAATACTGATGAAGATGAACGCGACGAGCGACTTGGAAAAACGCATGATGAACGAGGACGAAGGAGTTGAATGCGAATCAGCGAACAGAAAGGTTTTCCGACCGAAGACCCTGATGCTTTGCTCGGAACGTTCAGCCCTTTATACGTCCCAAGCAGCGAGACGAGTCGGGAATGCATGTGACAAAAATATCTCCGACGTCAACATCCAAATGAAAACCGCAGCTGCGGAACGAGGTAATCTCAACTCGAGCAGCTGACCTTTGGTATCGCGAGAATCAAATGGAAAATATCGACATCTGTAGCCGTATTTTCGTTTGCATTGCTCCATTTGATAGTCCGCGCATAACGGAATAATCTATCCGACGGCCATCTCGTTCATGAGATAACTTTGGAATGGACCTCGACTCTCGGGCGGTGGGTAAGGTGATATAATGGCCTATTCTTGAGTGAGCAATCCACGTTACTTAGACGTCCAACCCAGGGCTTGACAAGAGGATTAGAATGCTTGGGGTGCCCTTTCCTCATGAAGAGGAAGGCTGTATTCCACATACAATCGCAGACACTTCCACACCTTCGGGAGACATTGTGATGGACTCGGACGAAGGCAGAACCGCACCTGGAAGACTAAGCAACTATGCCCATGAAGCTGTAGATTAAACCGCGGGCCGCGGACCGTGAGATATCAAAACAACATGGTCCGAATCGAAATGAGTCCTTCGTCGTCACCCTCGAACCTGATAGATGGCATAAGAATCCGTAAGTTATACGATCACCTTGTGAACACCTTCGGAGCTCTCTGTCATGATCGCCAACTGTCCCCAGTACTCCATCATTAGTGGTTATGGCAGAGAGAGGTGGCGACGGTTCAAGTTCAAGAGAAGAACTTACAAGTACTATGTGGGAACAACGCCGATCTCCACCCAATTAGGAAGTTTCGGTTTCTTGTCCGACCCCACAACAACCATTACCCGGTACTGTGCTCGAGTATGTTCAGCATTGCACAACCTATATGCTTGGATAGTGAGGCGAGGATGAATCGAATTCGTGTGAGAGCTGTGCAAATTTCGAACGGATGGATGCCCTTTTTAAGGACCCTTTCCATCGCCTTTTCCTGTCCGCAACGTCTGGGATGACCACTGCTGTGGCAATTCTGAGAAATATGAACGCGATGAGCAACTTGGCAAAACGCACGGTGAACGCAGATGGAGTCGAATGCCAATCAGAGAACAGAGGGGGTTTTCGACTGAAGGCCCTTTATACGTCCCAAGCAGCGAAACGAGTCGGAATGGATGTGACAAAATTTTCTCCGACGTCAAGCATCCAAATGAAATCCGCAACCAGGGAACGAGATAGTCTTGACTCGAGCGGCTGACATTTGGTATCGCGTGGACCAAATGAGAAACATCAACAAGTGTAGTCGTGTTTTCGTTTGCATTGCTCCGTTTGATGTTCCCCGCACGACGGCATAATCTATCCGTCCGCCATCGCGTTCATGAGATAACTTTGGAATGGGCTTCAACTCTCGAGGGGCAGGTGAGGTGACATAATGACCTATCCTTGAGCGAGCAATCCACGTCACTTAGACGTTCAACCCATTAACAGGACTTGACAGGTGGATTAGAAACTTGGACCCTTTCCTCTTGATAAGGGGGGTTGTGTTCCACATACGATCGCAGCCGCTTCCGCCCGCGAACTCGGGAGACACTGCGATAGACGAAGTAAGAACCGCACCTGGAAGACTAAGCGACTAAGCGATGCACCTGTAGACTAAACCGTGGACTACGCACCGTGAGATATCAAAACAATGAGGGTCTGGATCGAAAGGAGTCCTTCGTCGGCTCCATGGCCAACTGTCTGCGGGACTCCATCATCTGTTGCCATGGCAGAGAAAGGTCCCGCATCATCGATCACCCCCATCCCCATCTCCGTCCCCTTTCCATTTTTCAAATTCTTTATTCTCGCGCAGTATTGCTCGTTCATCTCGGTGAACTCCTTCGGAATTGCGTGAACAAAATGAAGAATATTGAAGTCCGCAGTCTCACTTGCGCTCGTCTTTTTCTCTGTCTGCTACTCCCCCGCGATGGCGTAAACTAATCGACTACCATCGAGAAACCTTTGGGATACGCTTTGGTTCCCGGTAGGGAATGAGGGATAACATGATGATTAACGTCTTGTATGTTGTCGGTCCTCGAAACGCGCAAACATGAGCGAGTGATCGGATTTTGCGTCCTCTTTTGGGTGTGTTGTGTTCCTGAGTCCGAGGCATGCGATCACGCAATTATTGCGCCCGTCTGCTTGTCTATCGATGGAGCTAGGAGGGATAGTGCAACGAGTCTGCTGCTGCCAGCGGCGCCGCGACGACTCGGACGATGCGCATAAGTTGTTCGTCTTCGAATGCTCATCGATTCCTTCTTTCAGATATTACGATAATGAGGGCGGCTCAAACTTTTTATTTCCTCCTCCGAGCTTGAACGCACTGCTTGCTAGCTCCAGGTCGAGGAGCGCATGTTGCGTCCCCCATGTTTGGTGACAGCTTTATTTTGGACACCCCTAGTAAATCCTTGCAGGCATTTTGGTTCCATGCGTCTACAGAGTGGATATTAACTTTGACGAAACGTTCTTATACCAAACAAGCGGTATGAACGTGACGAAAAGGGACCTTAACTGTACGTTGTCCCAACGCCGTTGGACGTTGGAGGCGTCATGCACTACGACGGAGAACACTGTCGTCATTGGCATGCTGATCGGCTCTCTGCCATACACCTCTCCAAGAGCTGAGATCCAATGGGACTGAAGCGGAGATCAAGATTGACGAAATCTGTTGGCACACTCGAAAATACGGCGTGGCACTAGTTCGTCGCTGAGGTGGCAAGTCGGAGGAGGGTTGCCTTGTGGAAGACTGAATTCTCTGTCACGAGCTCCAACCGTCCGCGGTAGTCGCCACCCATCGCCATAGGATAGGATGGAAGATCTGAGTCAAGAGGGAGGCTCTAGCTCTTTAAAAGTTGCAGCATTGTGGCTCGGAACACGCCAATCGGCCCAATCCGTGCCGCTCGATTGGGAAACTCCAATATCTCAACACATCACCGTGAGCCACGGTGTTTGCGATATGGCCGGACCCTCTAAACCTAAATCAACCGGAAAGAAAGAAAAAATATTCCACCCAGACTCTCGAAAAGCCGCCCGACTCACTCGTACCCACCTCAGAAAGTCAAAACTCGCAGAAGCAACCGCCAAGCGGTCCAAAAAACAGGCCGTACAAGGTCAGTCGTCAATTATATGGATGGACTCCGTCCCCCTTGGCGCTGACGTTGGACTAGCGGATGTGTATGGTTTCTTCTACCATGCATTACCCCCAGTGGGTGTACTCACTCTCGAAGAATTGCATGCCGTCGTCCGGGACGTGTGGCTTACCCGACACGACGACGAGCTTGGGCAGGAGAGGGCGGCGCGTCGCAAGGGCAGGCCAAAGAATACGAAGGAGGTGAAGCTGGAGGAGATCAAACTGAGGGAGACGGAGGAATACAGGACTGGCATCGGTGAGTCCGAGGCTTCACTATCGCCTGCGATCCAGTCATCGTACCTAATATTTTTTTCCCAAAGAGGTCCCGGATCTCACACATGAACCTACCGTCCAACTCTTTCGTCAATGGGACCAGAAAGAAGTTGCCTACGTCCAGCTCCTTCGATTTATCCGCATATCTAGCTCTAATCCTGGAGTGGCCGTCGTATCTAAACCTGGCAGACACCACTCTCTGCAGGTAGATCACGCAGTATCGCAACATCAGGATCAGGAAATGAGTGTCGATGGAACCGATAGCATATTGTCCGAGCCACCGTCGCGCTTTGCTAGCACGATTACCACTATGGACGGACCTTTGTAATACCACTTTGTAGCGCTCATCTCTCGCCTCCAAAATGTGAGTCAGATAGATTCCTTTTCATATTTTGCACACAAAAGACAGGTGCATCCTAATCGGGATACACCATCTCCGTAAATCTCCCTCCCTCCTCCATCTCTGGACTGAACATCGGACTATGCACCCCCATAGGCGGCCGGATGAAATCCAACTCCCAGACGCTCCTCAACCGCTGACATATGATTTGGAAACTTGATGAGGCGCCTCTTTCCTGGATCAACTGTAACGCGACCCGGAAGCCCGCCCTCGTTTGCTGCACCGTCGCTTCGCGTACCTCCACTCTAAATCTTACCGCTTTTATCACCGCAGGATCCTTTGTTTCGTCGAACCGGCACTTGAGAATGCCATTCCCCTCGGAGAGCGTGAGGACCACCTTGACACCAATGCCAACCAGCAGCCGCCTGCACTCTTCCCGGCTCGTGAACGCATCGTGCACAGACAACAATTGGTAGCTCGCCGGCTTGAACTTGAACACGTTCCCAAGCCAGCGTCGTCGCGGCGTCGACGGTAGGGTGAAGGAACTGTCTGACCATGCAGGGGACACCGTCATCGGCGTCAACGTCTCAACGCTCTTCTTCCTTTGGAGTTTCCGTGGTGAGGGTTCCACGATTTGCACACGCAGAGGCTGTCTCCGCGAGCTCGTGTCGTTGTTGCGTAACGACGATTTCTTCACGACGCCATTCGTGTTCGCCCCTTGATAATGTCCGTTTTCCTTGTCCAGTTCCCCAAATTGACCAGGGTGGTGGAACAGCTCGTGTCGCATGTTTTCGGCCTTCGATGAGGTGCTACCATAAATTGGAGTTAGCGGATCCCTGTAGGTGTGTGCTTCCCGGTTCAGTTCGTACACTGGTTGTCGTGGTCGCTGTCTCCCGAATGCCATGCTTGTAAGTGGGGTAGACAGTGGCCCAGACTGTAGCTGCGGCGATGCAGGCGCAGACGCCATACCTGCGCGTACCTCCATCGCATTGAGATGTTCGACGATTTGCTGAAAGAACAGCTGCATCTTGTCGTCCTTGACGTCCGGTACCGTGAGCGCGGGGAGATTTGGAGAGAGTGGCGAGGTAGACGACGAGTACCGCGAGGGCGAAGGTGAATGCGTCGTGCCTGGTCGGGGCGGCGTTGGTGAGTGTAACACGATCTGCGGAGCACCCAGTTGTACAAGCTCCTCAGCCATATTCCTGCGTACAGCTCGTCGAGGCGTCGGTGGAGCCGCACGCGGTGGCAACGTCGACGGCGACCGTCCAAGATCTGTGGCTTGAGACGTCGTACGCACCATACCCCGGTCGCTATTGACATCCTCGCCGTGCGACGACACCTTCCGACCCTTCTTCCTCCCAGCTCTCGCCATTGCTTCTTCTTCCTCGTCATAATTTTCCAAACGCGCGTTTCGATACCGGATCAGCAAATGATAAACTCCCTTTTGCCAATTGGGTGCTTCTCCCCTGAGCGCCTCGAGTATATCCTCTTCGGGCGTCCCATGCCACAGCGTCCTCAGGTTTGCAAAGATATCCTGGTCGATTTCCTCCATTCCCCCAATCGGCTTCGCAAGCGCATCCAGGTCAGGCATGTCCCTACTTACCGCCTTGGGTTCGCTCGACACAAAAAACGGGTGCACCAGTATCTCGGCCATCGTAATCCTTTTCTCCACGTCCCGTTGCAACATCCGCTCGATGAGGTCCCTCGCGTCCTGTTCGATCCCCGTCGGCATCTCGTACCGTCCGCTTTTCACCTTGTCCAACAACATTCCCAAGTCCTCGTCATCGAACGGCAGCCGTCCAGCCAGCAGCGCAAACAATATCACCCCGCACGACCAAATATCCGACGCACGTCCGTCGTACGCACGCCCCATGACCACCTCGGGCGCTGCGTAATGCGGACTCCCACAAGCCGTTTGTAACAAGCCCTCTCGTGCCCCAGTCTGCCACGCCGCCATGCCGAAATCCGCCACCTTGATGTTGCCTTGACGGTCCATCAACAAGTTCTCCGGTTTGAGATCCCGATGGGCGACCCCGAATCGATGACAATAGTCCACCGCCGCGATGATTTGCTGAAAACACCCCAACGCCTCGGGTGATGCGAGTCGTCCCCGCGTACAGAGGTAATCAAAGAGTTCCCCGCCTTCGACGTACTCGAGGATGAGGTAGAGTTCGGAAGAGGTTTCCCAGACGTCGTAGAGACGCATGACGTTGGGATGTTCGATGAGTTTCATGATGACGATTTCACGTTCGATACTGAGGAGCATGTGTTCGGGGGTGTCGGCGGGACGTGTGATGGTGGTGCTGTTGAGGAATTGTTGTTTGGAGACGATCTTGACGGCGGCGTATTGGCCTGTCTTGGTGTGTCGTGCGATGCGGACGCGACCTGTGGGTGGATGGGCGGGAGATGGGAGTGGGCGGGAGGGCGACGTGTGCAAGGACATACCTGAGCTGCCCTTGCCGATCGTTCTGCCCACTTTCCAGAGGCCTATCATCTTGGGGTCATCCTCACTGCGATGCTTCCGTGGTAGGCTCGGGTATTCGTCAGACATGTCTAGGATGTGTTGGTGAGGAGAACCAGGTATCGAGATATTAAGGACCAGGTGTCGATGAACTAAAGAAAGCGTCGCTGAGCTAGCGGGATACAGATGCCCGGAGGCTGACGATGAGAAGTGGGACGGCTGACATTGGGCTGACAGGGGTTAATTCAACCAGTTAGGTTACGACAAACCAAAGCACAACCTCCGAGTCACGCGAGCCAAGGATCAAGAGGAAAAATCCATTTGGGCATTCGTGTAAATCTCATGACAAAGTACTCCCCAGCAGTACACATCTACATCCACAGGACACTCCGCTCATCAGGCAGACCCAGTCAGTCCGGGAGGGAATCCCGAGAAATCGGCCTGATCCTGTATCGCTTGACCAGCAAGCGTAAACGCCACGCGTAATCGTAGCCGCACATTCGACTTTATCGAGAGAAGCACACGTTAGCTAGTCGTCGGGTGATATGTCAACGGGAGGCAGGGACTTACCCCGGGAGGAGCGATCACACGCATCTGCTGCGTTTCTGTCGCCCCGGGCCTCACTTCCGGATTCGACATGGGAAACATCTGCAGCTGCTGCGACTGTGCCCCAAGAAACCCAGTCAGCCTCACCCAAACGTCATCATTCACTTTCGACTCTAAACATACCTTTGGCACAGCAGCTTGGAAATGCAGCCCTGTAACCGTGTTTGTCCCCGAGACTTGAAACCGTGCCATGATGTTCACGACACCTGGACGTGCAGCGGGTGTCTGGGGCGTTAATATAATCTTGAGTTCATTCTTCTCGTATGCGGTGTATGATGTCAGCCGGGGTGCCACAGGCTGCTGCTGCTGTGCTGGTGGTGGTGTCTGCGTTTGTACGGGCGGCTGTACTTGTGTTTGGGGTAGCGAGAACGCCAGTGACGATGCCGATGGGCCCGGTGGTGGTGCGGGGGACGCAGGACTCGGAGAAGCATCAAAGAGACCAAGGATGTCCTGTATGTTGCTCTTCTGTGGCTGCGGCGAGATGGAGGAGGCTGGTTGAGGTGAAGTGGAGGTACTGGCGGGTGCACTGCTACCAAAGATCTCGGCGAGGAGATCTTGGCTGTTTTGCACTGTTTGTCCATCGAGTTGGGGGGTAGGAGAGGTAATATCGTCTCCCAGGAGGTCACCCTGGTGTGTTGCGTGAATACGACAACGATAAAAGAAGGAGAAACATACCTCTTTTCCTCCTCTCGTAGAACCCACTGGTTTGTTTTCGCTGACTATAAAAGATGTAAGCGGTACGAATGTCCCCTGAAAACTGACAAGACGTACCAATCCCCAAAACAGTCGCTTTGAGTTCCGGAGGTGGCATTCGCTCAAGTACGCCAACTTTAAGATCGCCCAATGTAAACAAGCTCGCGTACTCCACCGCACGTTGCTGCAACTCTAGCTCGAGATTTGTCGTGTAGTGGGCAAGCACGTCTACGACTCGCGCTTGTTGAGGTGTGGTGGTGGTATGGCGCGAGGCCATCTTTGTGATCGCACCGAGGACGAATTGGCGGATGAGGTGGTTGGCATAAGGCGAATCGAGTACGGAGAGGAGGAGGTCAAGGATGTCCTTGTCGGTTGCCTGTGAAAGAACACAAATGAGAGCAGTCCAGTTACTAGCGAGCGTGAATAATCACGGTTTTGGGTTGGTCTTCATCGATGATACCGCCTTCAAGGAGAACCTCGCTGTACTCACCAATGATCCAGACTGCCGCAAGTGTGAGTGATTCCTGCGAGAGGTCGGCTTGGAGAGCAGTGTACAACTTGGATGCGGTGTAGGCTTGCAACTCAGGGGTATGTGCGACGAGACGGATGAACGCTGACAATATCTCTTCTCTGACAAAGTTTCCGGCCTAATAATTGTCGGCATTTGGTACCTGCTTTGAGGGCGATATTACTTACGAGCTTCAACGACCTCAACACAGTATCGATATGCCATCTCTTATTGGGAGCAAATCGTTCGGCAGCAAGGGATATTTGAGTGGTCATTCCTGTCTTGAATTCGTCGTCTGCGACTTCGAGGAAGGCAAGGAGCTCTCGAACAAGTATGCGGACGTTTTGCTCATTGATGAGTGCGTATGAAAGTTCAAGGGCACGACGCCGTATTGAGATGTCACCGTCGCGGAGACAGTCAAGGATGATGTTGCGGTGACGTTGCACAGCGCTCGTGTCCATAGAGACGACTTTGTTAAGAGTGTTCAAGGCCACATACCTACGAAGGCGATGAACAAAATGGAATTGTTGAGCACGGACGATGATAGATACCGAATGTTGTTATCACGATTACTGAGGAATTTACCAAGGATGTTAATGGCCATGACGCGGAGACCGCTGTCTGCTTCGATATCAAGGACAGTGAGGACAGTTTCGTAGAGAATCGAGTTTCCAACGTTCTTGGTGGAGTCGGTGTTTGTAGCGACCTAGATACTTTAGAAGGAGTGAGAATAACGGGGAGGGTGTGCGTACTTGAGCAAGGATGTCGTTCATAATTTCACTCGCTCGAACATCACCCTGTCCGAGGAGACGGAGTAACCGGAGGACCTTTACCTGTAAGAATGGGTCGGTTATACCCGATACATCGTGTTCCGGACTGTAGCCAGTTGTGACCAAGGCTTTCATATTGCGGACGAGGAGAGGGACGGCCTGTGTGAATCGAGATGAGGGTGTATCAAGCGACGAAATATCAGAACAAACGTTTCTGAACTCGTTCAAGCAGGTTTCGTCCTGCTGACACATTTCGGAAACGAGGGTGATGGCAGCGAGGAGTACACCATGATTGCGATCTGTAAGGAGGTTCTTGGCCTTTGCGATGAAATGATCAGAGAGATCGGGGACTTTTTTAATGATCCTCAAGGCGCAGAGGGCAGCCTGAAATGAAGGATGAATGAGAGGGCAAAGGGGACGAGATTGGGACGGTACCTTTTTGCGAATGTAGGTATTACTCGAGCCAAGCAGTTTCTCGATCTCATTTGCGAGATCGCGAGACATTTCTTCCGATGCTATATTTGCGAATGTGCATAGGCCGAGGCCTACTACGTACATGTTCGAATGGTTCAAGTCGCTGTAGCGCAATGTTAGAGAACGGAGTAGGGCGGAGGGGGAGGGGGAACGCAGACTTTTTGAGCGAGTTTGTGACGAGTGTGAGCACCTCTTGGTTCTCGTCGAGGAGGAGCATGATACCGAGGTACCCAAGACGTTTATCGGTGAAGCGTGGACTTGCGACGAGTTTGAGACATTCGATCTGACCAAAGTGGGCTGGTGAGCCGAGCATGTGTATGTAGAGGAGCTTTGCAATGTTGTGGTGACGAGCATACGAGTCCTCCTCTCTGAAGGAAGCCCGAATGGCTGCGGATTCCTGCTGGATGAGTGCGCGTTCGTCGGCGACGGTCTGAACGGGGTCAGCTGTGTCGTCGGCGACGGCGACGACATGCACGGACCTTGCATGCTCGTATGCCCTTGATCAGGGCTGTTTTAGGCGGTGAGCAGCGAGGTCAACGCGATGGACGTTGAGCTCACCTTTGAGATTATGGTACACCATGACTGCAACGCACAAGAGAGGTGTGACATGTGTGACAATTACACAGAGCGTGACACCATCTTGTATTTTCCTCGTCGACGTCGACAACGACGACGAGCTCGCGTCTTTTCTTTCTTTCTTTCCGTTCTTTTTTTTATGCGATGGCTGAGCCTCTTGCGAAACCAATTTCTCCCATTTCTCAGGTGTTGCAGTCGATAGGACTCTCCAGAGATGACCTGCTGCGACACAGCGACCAGATGCGTCAGTTCCTCACACAGTACGACGCCAGCGCGACACGTCCATTTTCTGTGGATCCACCAGAACAAGTGGGCGCAGCTGGTGGATCTTCCAGAACACGCTCCGTTTCTCGCTCGAACGCGCCAGCCCACTCCCAGACACCGCCCCCGTCCACGCCCGTGAAATCAGAGCCCATCGAGCCCGCGATACCCCTCAGGCAGATGGACAGCATGGAAATGATTCTCGAGCGCAAGAGTCGCCAGGCGAAACGCGAAAAGAAGGCAAAGGGAAAAGATCGCCCTCCGCCTTCGCCATCGCCCGCACGCGCATCCTTCAGCCTCGATGCTTTCATGCAGTCACGCGATTCGCGACGCGTCCCAGACTCAGATCAGTCCGATTCTTCGAGCACCATCGCTCTACAGGTCCGTCATGTCCAATACCACGTCCTCGTTGACGACATATTCTCCGATAGGACGCGCCGCAAAATAATACCGTCTCGGTCCCCCCCGTCACACCACAACATACAAAGTACTATAGAGACTATGATTCTATCGAACCCCCTTCGCGTCACAAGAAGGTCCTCCGCTCTCTCTTCTCTCATTTTCTTCGTGTTTACCTCCTCGTAGAGTTCCTTTACTCGGCCCCTCTCTCCCACTCCGACGCGTTCTCGCACAGGAGGCATGTCCGCTGAAGCGCAATCTGCGTCACAGGACGCGGATCCCTTCACTCCACGTCGAAACAGCTACTACAAGTCGCCCCTCCCTTCCTCTTCTCCCCCACGCTCATCTCCCTTCGCGACACCCTCCACGAAGCGGATCGTTAATCTTGTATCATCACCAGGTCCAATGGGTCCTCTTCCAGATGAAGATGAATACGACAAACTACCCTACAAACTTCCCCCTGGTCCTTATTCAAAGAAAAAACCGGAACTCTCCTATGCCGCCCTTATCGGACAGGCAGTCCTCTCTTCTCCCGAGCACAGGCTCACACTACAAGAGATTTACGACTGGATCACCATCGTCTACCCATACTTTCAGAGAAATGAAGCTACTTGGATGAACTCCATCCGCCACGTTCTCTCCACAACCGTTTGTTTCCGCAAAGTGCCGCGCGATCGCAGCCTTGGCCGGACACAGTGGGCGATCTGGGACTGTGATCTCGAATGTTTCGCCAACGGAAACTTTAGGAAAGAATTCTGCGCTGAATACAAACAAGCCGCAGCGGCGAAGAAAGCCCCGCCAAAGAAGCGTCCTGCAGAGGATGCTGCATCGGGACGAAGAGCGAAACGCCCAAAGAAGGAACCCGCTTCCTCCGCTGAGATGAGCTCGCCTGCTGTGCCAACGTTGGCCCCTACCCCGTTCCAAGGCCCGATGTTTCCTCCCCTTGTTCCTGCCACCCACTTCCTCCCCATTTTCCCTCCCTGTCCGTCGGTTCATCATCAGCCGTATTACGAGCAATGCGCGCAACTGCCCGCAGAAGTTATTTTCCCTCCGTTGCCACCAACATCCCACTATGCCCGCGTTACATCTGGTACCATGGGAGGCTCTTCTCTCCCCCCTTCCTCGGCCGTCAAGAGCTCGGACGTGTCCCAGACATCACCCGCACCGCCTTCCTCATCCCTTCCCGAATTAATTCCAAACAATGGCTCCTCCTCTAGCCCACAGCTTCACTCGGAGGACCATCCGCAGACAGACGCTGCGGATGCGCACATAGAGTCAACTTCACCACTCGAGCCCGGTGTCGCGCTGCTCGAAGAAGTTCGGATCGGCAAGGGCAAGCAGAAGGAGAGCGTCGTGCCTCACAAGACACCACCAAAGGTAAGCTCTCCCATCGTGAATATTACGTCCATACTCACATTTTCCCCCCAGAAATCGCGTGCCCTCCCGCCCATGCCAGTATCTCCGACCCTCGACCGGCGCACAAGATCCAGGAAAAAGCAAGCCAGCCACCAACTCCCTCCTCGCCTTCCCGCGCTTGTTCCGGAACCCGCATCAACATCAACGAACACTACCCACCCTCGCCCATCGATTCCCCCACCACGTCCCAGCACACCTCCCCGCAACCGTGGCGCAACCAACACCGTCCATCTTTCCCCGATACGCACCCCTCTGTCCCACAAAGGCCTCCACATGACACCCAAGGCCAGTCTCGCACACTTTAAGACACACCTCGACCCGCCCCCGCATACGACGTTCAACCCGGACGACGGTATAAACCCAGCCGTGTTCGACGCCGAGAACGTCCGCACCCCTTCGCGCAAGCGGCCTTACCACCGCGACAGAGACAGGGACGCCATGCCTACCCACTTCCCGCCTGTCACCCCCAAGAAGCTTGTCTTCCCCACCCCAGGCTCGACAAGTGAGTCGCCCTTCCGCACCCCGGGATCAAGGATATTTGATCCGCATGATCCGGGGGCGTTGCTGGAGGAGGAGTTTGCGAGGCTGGGTGCAAGGGCGGCGCAGGAGAGTCCTGCGGGGTTGTACGACCAACGAGGACTGTTGTACGAGAGTCCGAATGTGGCCAGTCCGGGGAAGCTGCCGCGATGGTATTGATAGGCGTGTGTAAGGGGCCAGCCATCTCACGTGTTGATCTTTTGCCTGTGTCCCTCCTGGTGCCTCTCTACGTCCCGCCTATTCTTCCATCGATCGATGCTCATATGCTAGTACTTGTTTTCCTCGTCTCGTTTTGTCTCTCTCGGGTGTACTACATATATTCGATACGCTGTCATGCACACGATTGCCATCCACCACCTATGTTGTCCGTTCCGTCTCTTGTGTCGTGTATTTGTAGTTTGGGACGATTCCCATTTAGACTAGTATGATTCCTCCTCCTCCTCCTCCTTTCCGATCTCATCATATGGCTAGGTTATCTATTGGCACCGTGGACCGCACTGGGATTGCGTCGCGATGCAGAGGTTCTGACACACTTTTTCCGCTCGACCTGTCACAGTACGTCCACTGTATACTAGTCTGGTCACCAGACTACTTGACTCGGGCCGCGATCACGCTTGCCTATTCCAACAGCTTGGGGGGTGGATCCCCCCAGGCAACTGCGGAGGATGTATATTCTGATGTCAATCCACAAACGACGATGAGATTCACGGAGATGATGTTATATCCCGATTAGATCGTATCTGCAGGATCCAAACGGGTATTTATCTCGGTATCTCAAAGGTCCATGGTGGCGATCGTATCAGGAAAACACCACGGTGGCTCGGCCATCGCGCTATCGTCCTCGTCCACGTTCGTTAATTGACCCCGAGATCATGATAGTGGACGGTCTAGGCAGCGAGTGGTATTTCTCAAGTCAAGACAGGACGGTGACGGTCGAATGTAAGCTGATTATAGATGAATTCAAGGAGCTGTAACCTCCTCTCGTTCCCATTTTCGGACGAGCTCTACGGTGAGTTTTTGTGCGAGATTGGGGACCTTTTGGGGGAATATCAATACCGCGGTTGGGTACCACGAGCCCAGCCCGTCTACGACATCAAACCGTCGATAAAAGGGGCTGGTCACCAGACTAACCACAAGCAGGTGACGCGCAATGTAGGCCAGGGATTTTGAGCCCAGCAATATTTGCTGGTCCCTTGCGCCGCGCGGTCCTGCTTGAGCTCTTTAAATGGACAGATGAGCAACACATCCGGTCGGAAATTCATTTCCACTCACGCTCGATAGCAGCTCTATTCTAGCTCATGATGCGTATTGCTTTGTCGCTTGTCGCGTTCATATTCTTGGTGTGGCGTAGCAGTCGTATCCGACGCTGCTGGTACTCATTCTCCCGCTCCGGCCCTCACTCGAGTGCCACTCACCCCAAGCACAACGATATTAGCTATTATCCCGGCGTGTATGAGTCGCCTGTACTTTTCCTTTCGTCCATTTCTCGATGCACTGTTATTTTTCAATCGCCAAGGTTGAAGAGACGGACGGGGTCGCGCAACAACATCTTGAGAAGAAGCAGCCTAACTACCAGCATGGATCATGCGTGTTTGGGCTCCCAGTCAGTGTTTGCTGAACGACTGGCAGAGCCTAGCAACAAACCACGATCTGTTTGTCATTGCAGCCGCCTTGTTTTTGCTGCGGAGCCACAGGGTCCCCCGTTTGTGAGAGTCTAACAATAGGACTGGTGACTGACCCTGCAGAGCGCGCCTATATGTCTGTGTTCAACTTTAGACCGCGATTGGATGGGATATCGGAATCTCCTAATCGGGCGATGTAGAATGGAGATGTGCTTCCGTCGCTACATTAGTCATCCTGTATGCAGCGTCATTCAATGGACATTGTCAATCCAAGTTCCAATTGTTCAAACGTTCAATTTCCAGGTTACAAATTTCTAAAACTCATTTCCGTTACCTTCCATTGCAACAGACTACAACGTTCTACCGTGGATGATCGAAAATTACAACAGAGGACGAGGCAACAAGCAACAAGCACCACCTTCTAAGTTACAGGCTCAACGACAGCCTGCAATTTACGAACTCACATCACGTATTGTGATTTGTGAAGCTGAAGGACCGGGTGGATTTTTTTTAATGTCCTTTGGGTCGGGTTTGAATGAAAGGTGCGCAGCGCGCAGTACGCAGTTTGCCTCTTGGTGGAGTACTTAGCGATTTCGTACGTCACAAGATACACGAAGGCGGTGATCTTTGTGCTGTTCAGCCTCGCCCTCTTTTTCTGGATTCGGGAGTGCGCGCGTTCGGGCCATCGCAACCATGCTCTGATGGTTTATGTTGGAACTCCAAATGGTGTACATCGCCGCAAAACCCTGCAAGAACAATGACGTTATCGTGTCACCCTATCTCTGAAATTACCCCAAGAGTGCATCGACCTCTCCAAAAGGTATGTCGACTCGACCTGCATGAGGCGATGGTTTGTGCCGTTGTTGGAGCCATGACATAAAGCAATGTCAAAGCAAGACGACTGCGGATTTCGATTATCCTTGTATCATGTTCTTGAACGAGATAATCTGGCTGACACACTCCGATCCACCTCGCTTCTCAGGATGCATAAGAACTCGAAGCACGCAGATCTAGAAACATACCCCAAAGTTCCTCGGAGTCTTCTTCAGTAGAACATCCTCCTCCGAGCCTGCTCTTCGAATCACATACCAACTCTCATCCATGTTCATCATGCGTATTGCTTCGTCGCTCGTCGCATTCATATTCCTCAGTGTTGCTGCTGCTGTAGTTGTCCCAGGTATCGCTGGTCGCAACGGCAACAGTGGTCACAGCGCCTCCGTGAGCGGCGTCCACTCGCACCCATCGGGCTCCCCCACTGGGGCTTCACTCCACTCCATCCCGAGCAGCATTCACTCTCACTCGCCGGCTTCCCGCAGGGCGGGTGCCAACCCAACCGTCATTCATTCGATCCACCCAATTTCTCGCAGGGCTGATCCGACGGGGGGTCATTCTGGCTCCCCCTCCGGAGCCTCAGACCACCCTACCTCGAGCGCTGGCAGTCACTCTCACTCCCCAGCCTCCCGCAGCGCTCAGTCAATAGGTGGTCATTCGCACTCCCCCGCCGCTCACAGCGCCAGTGCGAGTGCGAGTGATGCTCATTCGCATTACCCGGTCTCTCGCAGGGCTCAGCCAACCGCGGTCCCTTACCATTCGGGCTCCCCCTCTGGGGCGTCAGGCCATCCTACCCCTAGTGCTGGCAGCCACGCTCACAGTGCCATCCCGAGTGGCGTTATTGGCTCGCACAAGCCAAGTTCTCCCTCTGACATTTCTGTTCACCCCAAACCCACTACAACCCAGGCTTAACGACCTCTGACATTGTTATTAAGTAATACGAGTGAGTGTCCCTTTCGACAAGGCTGGATGGGTTCGGAACTGATCTCTGCCCAGTGGGGGGTTTCGGTCGACGATTGCCATTCCCTGGTAGAAGGTTTCCTTACTGTTCTCATGAATGGACATACACTAGAAACTCAGTTTGCCGAGGAGCAAACGGATGTTTTTCTTTCTGAAATCTGTTATTAGACCAAATTCTGTACGGCTATGGACAATGAACTGCCTTCTTTTCTGATACCTTGTCTGCAGTGCAGTTTGTGAGGTTGGGTAAGGAGGAAAGATGTGTCCATGATGCCTCTTACCTTACACTGCTAGCTGAGCTTTGGCTGAGCTAGCGGCAGATTCGTCATTCCAAAGGGTAGATTGGTCGATAAGTCGACCAAATTCAAACCCCGACTCGGCAAAACGGCCGACGCGACCGAAATAAAGTCACGTGTGTTCGTAGGGTTAGGGTTACTGTGTACAGAGTGTACGGAATTGTATAGCAGAGTGTACACTACCATTTCGGGTCGATCCCACCAGCAACCCCCTTGGAATGACGAATCTGCCCCGAGTCGGCGGGACTTGGATAGGAGGTGGCTCAGCCAGTTGTGTTTTCCATCATTGGCAGGGATTATCGCAAGATTATCGTAACTTGGACTGATTTGCTGCAGTCATGGTCCGGACCCAGTCGCAAATGTATTTCGTTTTGACCTGCATTTCAGGCATCTTCATGGGTGCGTGTGTGGTTACTATGCCACTGTCCACTCCTAGTTTCCGCTGACGACGCGTTCAAATAGGTATGAAGTATGTCACGCCGTATTTGATGCGATGACAAGCGGAGTGTTGACTACCACCATGCAGTTTTATCTTATTTTTCTTTTGTGTCTACGTGCTTTGGGGTCAAAAATTCAAATCTCGCAGGTACTAAGCTGTCAATCCTCCAGTAGTTCTGCGTTCATCTCACGAAATCTTGTTCAGACTCCTTTTGCTCTCAAGCATCGTGCAGTTCTTCCTGGCCCTGGCACAAACAGCCCTCTATATAACCTATCTCATCACTGCATTTACTCTTTTCCCTGGCGGAGCTGAGAGTTATTTTCAACGTATCAATGGTTTCTCCTTAGCATGCTACATCATATACACCATCAACGTAAGTTAGTTTATTCCTCTCGATCATTGCTCTGCTGAATTGGCGTTGACGATCTGTCCGTTAGTACGCTGTTGAAGGATTCTTATTGGTCCGTGAGATTCGTTTCTTCCTACCACTTGACTCACAGCAGGCCACTTAATCAAGATCTGGCGCATCTACATTGTGTATAACAACAACATCAGGATCTGTATCCCCTTGGTGTGTTTGCTCTGCTGTCAAGGGTGATAGTCTAGCTTGACCATGCTTGACCGTGTGTCTTTAGATCACCCTGTTACTTTTGCAAGTGGGTGAGCGGTTCTGTCGTTGGCTCGTAGATATTCGCGTTTAAGTCCGCTCCAGCATTGAGTGGGGTTACTGCCAAAGGCTTTGCGACGGAGGAAATCATAACGGGTCGTCTACATGCCTTCAACTTGGCCACATGGGCCCTCATCGCAACGGTAAATGTATCTGCGACAATCTTGATTTGCCTACGACTTTGGATTGCTCATCAAAGAACTCATGCGATGCTCAGCCAATCCAAATATAAATCGACCATCATCGTCGTCGTGGAATGTGGCGCATTGGTCACGGTATGCACCGTTGCCATGCTGATCCTGTATGCTGTAAAACGCCCTATGGGTCTTGCCGGTCTAGGGATCACGACGCAGGTTGCGGTGAGTCGCCTACAGTCAAACAATCTTATTCTTCACATGACCGATCGTTTTTGCATAGACCCTGGCCCCTCTACTTATCATCGCGCGGTATGGGATTCTGAGTCGCCAGGATGACCGCCGCTCGCTCTCGTCTCGGATGCCCCTTCGTATCAGCGTCGTCCGAACGGAGGACATACATGTGGAGACTTCCGTAGAACCCATCCGAAAGAACCAGCTTGTTTCGGATCCCTTGCCCGACTGAGGCCGTTTGGTGATACGGGATAGCTTGCCTGAGCAGATTCGGGAAGTCGTGAGGAAGATTCAGACCTTTTTCTTCTAGTAGCCTAGTCATGACACGTTTTCGATGTTTCAGACGCCCGTGGTTACGATTATTACTCGAGGTATGTAAAGCACCTTGTCGTTTCTCCAACGACCCGTGCCATTCTATCAGAGTTTTCGAACCCGAGTGCGATATTGAATCGACGACCGGACACCTTCGTCAGTGAATTTATGCAAGGCGTTTCTCTTCGACTGGATCGGGGACGGAAAAGAGCAAGGTCGGTCTCGTTAGGCAGACATTCTCTATTCAAAATATCTCGAATATGGACATATCTCTTCTCCTTAACCGACCTCACAAGCTATTTGACAAGGTATCAGAAAAAGAGGCAGCTCATTGTCGGTGAGGAATTTGGTCTAATAACAGTTTCAGAAAAAAGCGTCCGTTTGTTCCCCGGGCAGAACTGACTTTCGATCGAGTGGATATATCCATTCGTGAGGATAGTGAGAAACCCTGCCACCAGGACATGGTAATCGTCGACCGATTGACATGGTGATTAGCCGAAGTAATACTGACTCTTGATGATGTAGGCTATGTTGGCTGTGTAAGTTCCATCATGACACTCATCGTACCTTCAGAATGTCGAAGTCGGTCTGAATCGCTTCTCACCACGAGTGCGCATCCAGCGTAAGAGGTACGGAAAGGATCCCCGACTCCCACGGTAGTGGGGAGGGTTTTCCTCTGCAGTAAATATCAGGCACTCTACCAACGAGCACTAACCCCGTTTAACTCCATGGTGTGGGAATCTTAACCATAAACTGTACAGTACATCATCTAATGGGGTCCTTTTGTGTTTTGCTGCTCTGTTGTGTGAAAGCGACACCCGAGTGTGCACAATGTATGTGGTTCTCTCTTCACCTGTGCTACTTTACTGATCATTTTCGGGACACACAGGTTCATTAACAAGCTTGCAGGATGTGCAGCCTGTGTTCTGGACGAGGACTTGTGTCCCTCCCCAAATCATGTCCACT
>JBBPQU010000476.1:0-20027 GCA_038092655.1 Boletus sensibilis | reverse complement strand
GATTTGTGGTATGATGCTCAGTTTGAGTAATTTAACATGGAAACAATGTGATGGCCATGACCCATGTATTGAGCACTAAGATTGCACATAAATTGAAAGGACTGTTGATGACTCTGGACAACATGGCCTGGATATACCAGTAAGTGAAGTCTGTCTGACATGTTATGACGATGATGAGCATGTTTATTGTTGTCTCACAGGTTGATCACATACCAGTGAGTCTCAGGGATGGTACAACGAACATGTGATTCTAGTGAATTGCGGTGTGACTGAGCCACGACCCAGGCATTTGTTTTGTGGAGTGATCAAAATGTGCCAAGCCTGATTTGCATTGTGTGACAGGCTGTAAAGAAATGAAATAACTATGAATGTCATGCAATGTATGTAGTTTCCAAGGCAAAACATTCATTTGAAAGTATCCTACATTCAGATGATGAGATGAAAACACACGGTAACATAAGGTGGGAGCGTATGTATGCGTGCACGGCACATTTGTGCAAACACATGAAACATGGATGGGTATATTGGTGATGGATTGCATATGTCAATATGTGTATACATGTTTGGCTACCATGAACCCTACTACACGGTCCTGGACATCCACACATTTGTAGAACATCTAGAAATGTGTGGCATGCAACCGCACATTTCACAAGGTACTAGAAATGTGCGGCATGCAACCACACATTTCGAGAGTCCCTGGAAATGTGTGGCATGTGACTGCACATTTCGAGAGTCCCTGGAAATGTGTGGCATGTGACTGCACATTTCGAGAGTCCTGGGAAATGTGCGGATGTCCAGAACCGTGTGATAGGGTTCATGGTACACAAACATGTATACACATGTCGACGGGTGCATGCAGATCATACATTTCAGGGAGCTGTGGGAATGTGTGTTCACACATGTGCAAACACACATTTCCTGAACATGTGGAAATGTGCGTATTACTTTGTTTATCCAGAGATGGCATTCACGCATGCACTCAAAGACACATTTCCAGGACTTGCTGAAATGTGCGGCTCTCACCCATGTTGGTGCGCGATGTTGTATATGATCCGCCGTTGCGTCCCTGAACATGTAATCTCCGGATGCTGAACAGGATGTATATCACTTTCCTCGACCCTGGACAGGGAGACGGTGACCACCATACCACATCACCCTTCGCGGTCCAATCGCCTTCCTCATTTCCAACCTTGGGGCCAGACATCCATGGTGAGCGCGCTCTCTTTTAAGCTCTCTGTGATCTATTGATTCGACATTCATTGTATAGACCACTCATCGAACACCTGCATACAATGTCTGAGAGTGAGATCGAGCTCCATGACGTGTTTCGGTGAGTTCGCTTGAGATGCAAGTTCCATAATGCCCTGCTGACCATGGTCTCTGTCCACAGCGATGAACTACCGGATGAAGGCGAGCACGACGCCCCCTTCGATGCCACTGAGGTTCCGTCTGTGTTGGAGTCGGTCGACGCACCAGACCAGCGGGTCATTGAGGCAGCCATCTATGACCACGGCGATGAACAGCGACGCGACCACGTCGCACTCTTCCACGCCGAACGACCGAAGACCATCGGGTTGGACGAGCTGCGCAGACTGTGGGTGGACGGCAACGCCAGAGGTGCAATGAGACTGTTGTCCAGGCGTCGTCGTCTCGAGATCGAGGCTCATCACCGCGTCAACGTGGACGATCCCGACGTCGGCGTCGGCGCTGGACCACACTACCTCGACTACACCATGTACGTGGGTGCACGTCGTGGCCTGGACGCACTTCTGCCCAACATCGGGCTGGACCACACCTGGCGCCTGCAGCTCGATTTCTCCATGATCCAGCGTCTGTGGCCAGAGAGCAAGGCCACCCGTCTCCCCTTCGACGTCAGGGGACGCATGATGTACGTCGGCAGGCGTTTGCAGGAGCACGCCTGGATGTGCATGGTTCCGAACGAATGGCTCGTTCCCGACCATCCATTCAATGCCACCGGGGCATGGCCCCACCTGGACGCACCCACCTCCGCCATGACCGCCAAGCACGCTCTCATGGTCGTCATGTTCATGGCGCATGCGTTCTCGATGCTACGGCTGAGGGACTTCTCCTGTAGGGAGACGTATCCAGAGCCCCTCACGCGGCAGAAGGTGAACTCGGTCACCGACGTATTGTGAGTCCTTCCCCCTTCACCCTATCTGCACATTTCCTGCATGTCAGGAAAGGTGTGGACACCCACGCATGGCTGAGCACCGCACGAACAGCAACAGGCCTGGCGAACAGTACCGCGTGGTCGACCTCAGGTTGCGGGACCTTCAGGCCCTCCATCGGTACCTCCTCGACGAATGGGACGACTGGGTGGAGCAAGCACCCGATGCATGGAAGGCCGACGGGTTCCTCACGGACAACACCCCCGTCGCCATCGCCATGATGTATGGACAGAATCAGCAGGTCCTTCATCCTGACATGGCAGCTCTGGAGCCCAGGAATTGGAGGAGAGACCGCAACTACACACACATCAAGCTATTCCGCTTCTCCATCGCCACCCATGTCAAGTGAGTGTCGCTGACGTTCGTTGCTAGCGTTCGATTTCGTCTGCTGACCCGCTGCGGCACCACACAGTCACATGGAGGTGTTGGAGTGGCATGACGTGCCGGTCGCTCAGCTCGTCGCCGACCACCCAGTCGCGTACGACAGCCCAGACGACAACGACGCGATGCGCCTGCAGGTTGACCTCGCCACCCACCCTATCCTCGATGTCGACGACAACGAGATATATGTATACGCCCCGGACGGCTACCGCATCATCAGGCGGCAGATCGGGGACATCGTGGAGACTGGGTGTCTGCTTGACCTGTCCAAGGCCCATGCCCTCTTCGAGCCAGTCGACCATGGGGAGAACCCCTTCGATGACGACACCGACGATCCTCCCAATGCTGACAGGGCCGTCAAGTACACGCTGTATCCGCTCGCCTTCACGAAGAAGTACGGAAACCTGCAGGCCGACGGCGTCATCTCGCCCTTCGCACGCAGGCTTGACCTGCTGGACGCTCAGCTCCGTGGACGCCCAGCACTGGCACCCCAGGCCGTCGCCCGGCAGGAGCCAGTCCGTGGTGCCAGACGTGGGCGTAGACATCGGGAGGAGGATGAGGAAGTCGAAGTTGATGGCAGCGACCAGGAGGAGCCTCACGCTGCCATCGGTCCACGCCTGCTCCACCCCGTCTCCTGTCAGATCTACAATGCCATCTCCCATCGTGTCAGAGATGCGGCCAAGTTCCACGAGGTTCAGCTAGGTCTTCTCACTGGCGCGCTCGCAGGGTGCATGGCACAGACTGCGCCCACGAAGAACCGATGGCAGCGCACCGTCGACAGGGTCTGTGTGGCCCTCCCACACCGACGCTTCGCCGAGAAGGTGGAGGGCGACAACCAGCCTCAGTCGATGCGATTCGAGAACACCTACCAGCTGGACGTCCAGAGACTTCCCCCAGGGAAGAGAGCAGGAGAGTGAGTCGCACAGACCCATCAGTTTGCACTAGTAGTATGATTCGACAGACTCGACGTCGACGCGCAGACATGTCGCTGCCATGTCACCAACCATAGTACTAGCCTGTGTTGAATGACACATTTCCGGCATGCCGTCAGATGCGTGGACAGCCGGCGCGGCTATTTCTTTTTTCTCCCCCTCGATCATCCAATCAGGCTCTGAAGTCAGTTCTCTCGGTCTTGGTCTGATGGCTGACCATCTTTTTTTGGCAGCGTCATCTTCTCTGAGGTCATCAAACCCCTCGCCAGGATATGGGCCCATCCGTCCGTCCTCAGACCGGTGAAGGACGCCTGCGTCGTGCTGAAGAAGGATGTACGTCCCTTCCCCCCCCCCCCCTTGCTGTTCGAGTTTTCAGGTTTCGCCGACTCACCCCACAAACATAGATCATCCCTGAACTGTTCCAGTGCACCGCGTATCCACTGACGAGTCTCATAGAACGCCTATGGGGCTCGGTCGAGCCCTCCCTGAAGCCCGGACATGTCGTCGACCCGTGCACGCTGGAGACGGTGGCCATGCTGGAGCGCACCCTCAACTATGCCCACACGGGCAGTGCACGTGTGCTCACCCGGGCCCTGATGGACCGCGCCTGGCTCGGACTCTCCGTCCTCAACGACGGCCTCCCCTGCATCGCCGACTCGTTCATTACGGCCGGCTCGCTGTCGTCCGGCATGATCACCATCCAGAAGGACAGGTGGCCCGTCCATCCGGTCACCAGACTCCCCCTCACAGCGTCCCAGCGCTCTCAAGAGCTCACCTACGGAAAACGTCACTACGCGGTGAGTTCGTCCCTCGTGCGACATGAAAACGATGCAAGTCACCGTCTCTGACCTTCAAGTCTGATTGACATCGCAGAGCTATCTCGCGGGGTTCACCATCAAGTCAGCCCTGAAGCACATGCCGCAAGAGGAGTATCCCAACCAGCAGGAGGACGACGGGCTGCGGCTCGCGAGCTACGCTGCGGACGTCGCCCTGAGAAGTCTCGTCGGGGACATCACCACCCTCGTGCGCACCGCCGTCCTCGAGGAGCTCGCGCCCATCATCGCCGAAGGGGGCCTGGAGGCCGGCGTCGCTCGAAAGCGCAAGAGAGCACTGATCACATGGCTGGAGCGACCCCATCCTCTCTCGATCGACAACGACGCCCTGCCCCATCTGATCGAGGCCGTCGTGGTGCCCCTCGACGGCGAGATGTCCCTGAGAAAGTCCAATCCGGCCAGCATGCCCCTCGCCCAGTTCGTCAAGGACCTGATAGCCCACTGCAACAAGGAGCGCTCACGACGCTGTCCACCGTTCGTCGCAGACGGACAGTTCCTCCATGTGGCGCGCGCTGCGATACGGGAGGTCGCGACGTTCGCTCGCGCCCGTCTAGGGATGAACAAGGAGGACGCTGACAGGCTGGTCGAACGAGGGTTCGTCGCGGCCTGCCACCACCTCAAGATCCACCAGGTGCCATGGTGCGCCCCACCGCCCGAAGGACGGCGTGCAGGCCCTGGGGCACCATCTCGGAGGGTGGTGCACAACACCTGGATGAATCTGGGCGCGAAGAGCCCCAGGAGGCCTCCCACCTCTGCCGCGTTGTCGGCGCACGCCCAGACGCCAGCAGCCCTCGCTCGCCAGACATCCGTCAGGATGATCGCAGCCGAGCCCTCAGGGGACTGGTCGGCCATGGAGGTCAGCCTGATGCGCTTCCACGCCGTGTTACACAAGACGGTACTTCCAAGGGAGCATCTAGTGCAGGGAGGGCCAGAGAGACAGGCCGGGGTCGAGTCGTATATCCTGGAGGCGTTCGATCACGCTCGCGGATCGTACAACCCAGAGAACCCAGTCCACCTGCTGGCAGTCGTCGCGTCCATCGCATGCGCAGGCCTACTGCCTGCCATCTTCGCCAACGACGCAGACGTGAAGGAGAACAGGCCCACGGAAGTGGTGCATTTCGTGCCCTACATACGGACGCTCGACTGGGTGGTGAAGGCAAACAAAAACAATGGGAAGGGGGTGAACGACCGGGAGGTATTCATGCGCATGCTCACATGGTACATCATCTGCCTTTACGACCACGACTCCCCGATCTCGCGGCGCAGTCGAGACAAGACGACGAACAACGCCAAATGGTTCCAAAAGTACAGTGAGTGAGACGTTCCCATCAGGAATTCTCACTGTTCACGCGCCCCCTCACACACAGACTGCAAAGGGATCACGGCGTTCCTGCTGTGTCGTCTCGGTCTGGCCATGCCCAACAAGGGCAAGGCGTTCACAGGGCCAGTGTGGGGCCAGGACGTGGTCCCACTGAGCCCTGCTGCGATGGGCTCGTTGCGTGACAACGTCGTGCAGCGACTCACTGGCGACAAGAAGTACGGAGGCTATGACGCGATACAATTCATGATGGGCACGAAAACAGCGGACAGACTCACGGAGAACGGGTACGTCATGCGTCGCGGCAACGGCACGGGAGACGCCTCAGGATCTGGTGGGCCAGGCGATGGTGCAAACTCGAAGCGTGGAGGGAGGGACTGGGACATGGAGGATGAGCGCGAGGTGGACTACGTGAGCGCGAGCATGTCGGGCAAGTCCCATCAGAGGAAGGTGTCGAGGACGTTTTAGATCAGTGCCTCTGCAATGCCATCATTCACCGCTGACACACCACGAGACATCTGCCACGAGGGGGTTGATTGCAAGGACACGCGTCACGGTACACGAGTGTCTATGTCAAAGGAGAACAACCACTCGCAACGACGGCGACATGAGTATAGCACACCACAAAGTGAGCCAACACCACATCGGGAGCAGGTAGGGGTGAGTCTGGGCATTGACAAGCAGGGCGCTGCACAAAGTCACGCTGTGGACATGAACGACCTCGAGTGAAGGGAGGCTGCGACGGGAAAAAAAAAAGAAGGGACCCGCCTGCCATTGTCGATAGGATGCGCCACAAGGACATGTATGACAGCCGGCGGAGGAGTCGACAAAGGGGATGAATTGGTTTGTGACCGTGAGCCCATCCCGCGCCTTCAATTCGAGACGTGTGCGACGGTCCGACAAGGAATAAGCCAAGCCAGCTCACATTTGCTGACGTTGGAATAGTCCACGGAGTCCTACCCTTCCCCCATTTGAGAACGGGGTTCTGACGAGATAAAGATGTCAGATGCTGAACTGGATCGCAACGATGGCATGTCGGAGAACATTGTTGACATCTTTAAGGAGTCGTTGTCGTGAACCCACAGAGCAACTGCTCTGCGAGTCGGTTCGATGAGATCCACGGCGTCCCAAGGTTTTCCTGCGAGGGACCATTCTCAGTTCTCATTTCCTGATGAACAAACAAACGCACGAAGACAACGCACATTTCCTACTGTCCAGGAAATGTGCGACAAACACGAGAACACAACACACATTTCCTACTGTCCTGGAAATGTGCGACAAACAAACAGACGAATACAACGCACATTTCCTACTGTCCTGGAAATGTGCGACAAACAAACAGATGAACACAATGCACATTTCCTACTGTCCAGGAAATGTGCGACAAACAAACAGATGAACACAACGCACATTTCCTACTGTCCAGGAAATGTGCGACAAACAAACAGATGAACACAATGCACATTTCCTACTGTCCAGGAAATGTGCATCGGTCACACATTCCCTGGACGGCAGGTGTTCTCGATGCGTTCGCGTGATCACACATTTCCTGCCATGCAGGAAATGTGCTTGTGTGCTCTCGTTGATTCCCGTTCATGGATACTCAATGTCTGTATCATCAGCCATGGAGACCTGGATGCTCGTTGACGTTGCGTCACTCTGTGAAAGGCCCTGGCTGACAACCTCGTTCGAACAAACATGTATTCATGGGTGGCATTCAAGGCGTCAACCCCCTTCTCAACGTGGTCTGTGTTCGTATCTCGGTCGAGTGCATACAACACGCTTTGTGCTGGAGCGCGACTCATGTGCCCTTCGTATCGACGATACGGGCGGTGTGAACCATGTGAATTGAATACCATCTCACGCCAGAACCGATGACATATTAATGTATACGTTCAGCTGCGTGTGTTACTCGTGGGTGGGCGCCATCCTGTGGTGTATAGGCTTCTTGGTATGTCGACTTCGTGTTCGTTGGGAAACGGGGGGGGGTTTGGCGACGCACCAGAATGATTAAATCTGTTTCAGACGCAGTCGCCCTCAGGCAGCGTTGTCTCTGTTTCATTTCGTTGTGGTGTAGGGCTCGACGCCACGAGCATGGATCCAAGGATGTGTGCCTATCCGCGATATGCTGGGCGTCTCATCTGATGAACACGAAACACTGATGGCAACCTGCAGAACAAGTCGGAGTGGGGCGTCGTCGTCGAGCTCCGCACAGACCTGGGACGTGGTGCACAAAAGCCGACGGTTTCGATGGGACTTGCCGGTCGCGCTGATGTCGTCAGCTGAGAACGGAGGAGGTCAGCGTGCAGGCGGTACTGCCAACGCTGCTTGGCGATGAACCAGGACGGCCACGAGGTGAGCATCAGAGAGTGGCGACTGCGCTAGGCACAGACCTGAAAGTGACGCGGGCGTAAATGCTTCCACGAAGAGAGCTCGTTCAGAAAGCCTGGGGTTGTGTGCGAAGGACCCGAGAGCAGCAGCGATCATCGGCCCCTGGGGGTCAGATTCAGGCTGGTGGACAGTGAGCAGAGGGGACCTGCGATGACACTGGCTGTGAGTCACGACTCGAACGAAAAAATGCTGGCTTGCGATCGAGGGGGGTCAGCCAGGCTGCCGACCGCTCGCTTGCAAATGCAACAGAGGGACGTGCCTGAGGCATCCATGCCCACCCGGCGAACGACACTGGCTCCTGGAAGCGGGCGTCGTACATTGACCCGTTGTTTACGCGCGCACGACCGAGACTATGTCATGGTGTTGAGGACGTGGACGGACGTTGTCGCTGTTGGATCGGACGCAAGGCCAGATTGACGGCGTGGATTGCAAGCGGGTCGAGGCGTTCTTGCACAGTTTCGTTCCACTCTTTCTTGTTTCTCGAGACCTAGAGGCGTTTGATCGCACGTTCGTTGCGCAAGAGGTGCCAGTGGTCGATGGGGGAAGGTGGGGACGATGCGAGCGGAGTTGCTTACGACTTCGAGATGGATGGCGAGTGCGGTGAGCATACGAGAAGGGAACCGAAGCGGGAATCTGAGAAAGAAGCTGTTGGAAGAGCGAGCAAAGTCAAGTCGACGGGCTGGAAGACGCAGCATTGCCCAGGACGGGACCTGAGGCCTGAGTCACCTGCTCCGTCTCGGTCCGTATCACCAACACCGCCTGACGCGATGCAAGTTAAAGGGGGTCGAGGAAGCGAAAGGTGAAGGCACTCCGCCGTCAAGGCCCGCGTCACGGAAACACGTCTTTTTCTGTAACGACATATATTATGTGCTATTGCGATCACTCGAGGTATGTCGAGCATGTCGACGCTGTTGCTTGACGCGGGGATTGACGAGTCGGTTCTGTCAGGTGTTGTATTCCCGTTTCTTATTCTTCAAGAACCTCGCCATGTAGATGGCCAACCAACCCTCTGAAAGCACTGCCGCCATTATCGCTTCCGAAGACATCGAAACGCCCGCCATACCCCAGTTCGTCCAGTTTGGACGAAAGAATGGCGCACGCAGAGCACTGTTACGATCTCATGCTCGGGTCGTGCGAACGATTGTTTGGGTAGTGGGTCTGTTTCCCATTCTTCGTCCTGATTTCACGCTGGCTTGACCATGAGATTGAGATTTAGGATGCATGCCGTACGATATTCACGATGGAGATGTCGCTGGGTGTGTTCATCAAACAGGTGCAGCTCGTGTGTTACGTGCTACCAGAAATACAGTCGCTACGACTAGTGTACGCTGCTCAATCGGGTGCGTGTGGTGTCTTTGATCGCGTCGACGGAGAGGGTTTGGGGTTGGACTCGGAGTGTCGTTGCTACCTGCACGACAGGCTTGCAAGGACTACCAAGGAGCCGAGACGACATGAGGTCAAAAGTCGTGAAAGGTGTGGCGACAGGCAGGGGGGGGGGGTGACACTGTCACCGTGTCAGGGCAGATCGGTCCAAGGAGAGATGCAGATGACGCATAGGGCTGGATGACGGAGACAGGGTATTCTTGGACTCGTGGTCGAGGGTGATGCAGCGGTGTCAGATTTAGTGCGGGAGATGTGGGCAAGCCATAGGTACTCTGTCTTGGTCGAGGTGTCGGCGACGTTCCGTATGGCGATGCTCCAACTTGAATGGGAAATGGGATGACGTGGGGACCGCCGAATCGCCATCCGAGTCGGTGGCCATGTGGAAACGTGGAGGGACTGAACGGGCGCCGAGCGGTCTCTGCCAGTACCCCCAAGGAACGAGAAGCTTTCAGCTTCTTCTCCTGCGAGCATATTTTGGACTAGGTGCCGGTTTCCGTGCGTCCGCGCTTGACGCTCTCCATCGTCGAGGCGTACCACCCATCTTTCTTGGTGGGTTCACGGGTCGACGTTCCTCCGAGCGTTCACCATCGTCTGGCCATAACCCTGCACGCCCGCTTGACATCCTTCTCGTCCCTCGGCCTCCCCCCTCCTCCTCGTGCCTTTGTGCATTGCTGGATGGTCGGGAGTCTCTGTGGGCCCGTCTGGACGTCGCCCGCCATCGTCCGTTCACACCCACAGGGTTCGTCGGACACTCTCGACGGGGTTCATTGATCGTCCTCGACGTCAACCACATTTGGTGGGGTGGGTTGTTGGCGTGGTGTCGTGGTTGTCGATTCACAGGGGCGATGGTGATGGCGATGGCGATGAAACATGGAGGTATTTCTTGATAGGTTTCTTCTTGTGGAAAAGGAGGGATTCGGCAGACTCTGGAGGCACGGTGTCACCCGATGGCGTCTGTACGTGTGAGGCAGGTCGATTGATTGTTTGCACGCAGGCGATGATCGAAGACGGAAAGTCTCTGTGCAATGTCAAGGAGACGAGAGAGTGTCGAAGTGGGCGTCGCCATCGCGCGGGAGCAACTTGGTCGCGCTGGGACCAAGCAGCGAGTGAGCGGATTACGACGCATTGTGGTCGCTGGTGGCATGTCAGCGTCCACCGCAGACCTCCCCAATTCCTGTGTGGGAGGGTAGGCGAAGACACTGGAGGCGTCGTCGGTGATGGCATGCCTGAGGTAGGGGGTGACGGGTTGGGTGACGATGGAGACTGCTGCCCTACTAGTACATTGTGGAGGGGGGGGGGTTTAGTGGCGATGGCTGCTGATCATCGGGCCTAAATGATGGCGACTCACGCTAGATTTCGGCACATGCAGCTCGAGACAGTGACTTTCGAGTCACAAGCGGCCGTTTCGTCGTTTGTCGGATGGGCCAATCTTGACGCGGTGTGCTGCCAACCAGGCGACACGCGTATTTTGGAATGAAGGTGTCGCTGATCGAGCGAGGATCGGGTGGATGCGAAGAGATGAGCAGCGCCAAGCTGACGAGTGGCAGCGAGGACAGTTTCGGCATGTTAGGATGCTTCAAATTGCTTACCAAGACTTTGCCGAAAATAGCCTCACGGATGCGCTCGCTGTCCAACCTACACGCTCACTCATCGCTCGCCGCGCTGTCAGTTTCTTGGGTCATTCACGGCCACTCACACCTACGCCCACACCCGGGAACGCACCCCATAGGGTTCAGGAACACGTGTACCATCGAAAAAAGGAAGGTAGGTCCTCCCACCACTCCTGGGAGACATTCTTACCTGCACAATCAACGTTGAGCACAGCTGGTCGTCCACATCCCCTCCTGCCACACCTCGTCACCACACGTGTGTGCCCAGCGCGTCCGAAGTCCGTGGATTGCTCAGACTGAGGACACTGACCACCGTCAGACTCCAACGCTGTGCGCGCACACGCGGCCACCACTGGCGCCGTGCCACGAGCGCCACGGCCGCACCCCGGGAGGGGGGGAAGTCATTTCCAAGGTCAGTTCTCGTCTCGCATAACCTGGTGCACCCTCACCAGCTGCATACTCGCCCCCCCAGCAAGCCAGCAAGCCACCAACAAAGCGAATCCACGCCCTCACTCACTCTAACGTGCGTACATGCCCCCTTCCCTCCCCATCGCATTCAAGCACGTATGTAGCTACGACGTCAATCCACCAACGAAACACATGTGGTGCCCCCCACTTCCCGTTTAACCCACGTGTGCATGACCTCGCACACTATCTGCCTACACGGTGCAGATATTCGCTCACCGCTCGTCGTGATTGAACGATCTCTCTTGTTTGGGAATCTGCCATTCCGTGTCTATTTAATTAAATTGACTCGACATGATCGACGACTCGTATTCTACATGAACGATAGTTTCCCGTGACTCGAGCGAAATGTGATCTGCTAAGTAGCTCGAACGACCGAATCGATGATGAGACTGGAGGTACAAACGAGATCGAAAATGTGGCTCTGTTTGGCTACCCCCAACCCTCGGGTCGACGGCCCGACTGCCTTGCACATTTCCAGGACGTCTTGAAATGTGCGGTTCATGACGCACATTCCAAAGACTTCTGGAATTGTGGGGTGCACAAATATGGACTGCACATTTCCAGGACTCCGAGAAATGTGCAACTTGGATATGATGCAATGCAATGTATTTTACGTCGTGCCCCCATACACCCGTGTGCGCAGTCACAGATCGCACATTCCGTGTTGTCGCATAAATGTGCAGCTACATGCCATACATGCGGTACCATGACCTGCACATTTCCAGACATATAGGAAATGTGCAGGTCATGGTACCATGCGAGTCACACATTTCGATGAACGACTGAAATGTGCGACTCACACTCGTACCAATACGACCACGTACGCAGTCATGGGATCGCACATTCCACATGGTCGCATAAATGTGCAACAGTCTGCGCCATACATGCGGTACCATGACCTGCACATTTCCAGAGATATAGGAAATGTGCAGGTCATGGTACCATGCGAGTCGCACATTTCCGGGAACGACTGAAATGTGCGGCTCACATGATAGCTCGCATACTTGGAGGTGCGTTGCGTGCCGAAACACTCTATCAAATGTCACACGACAAATGGGACCGGAAATGTGCGACGTCGCCCTTCAGTTCGCCCGCCATCGTCGTCTGTCTGGCACACATATCCAAGACCTTTGGAAATGTGGGACACACACACGCGCATGGTAAGTACGTTCTTTCTGTCGCTCGTCTCGCTCACATTGGGGTGCTTGCCGTCGTCACGGAGTGGACCCTGATCGTACGTACACACTCTCGCCTCTCGCTTCTCGCCTCTCGCCTCTCGCCCTGCCACCTTCATTACCACCGCCGCTGCCGCCGCCGACCACGAGAATGACAGGAGGTTCGAAGAAGAAGGGGAAGGGTGCGAAGGTGCGTGGTATACCTTTGCTCGAGGCGCATCGACGGCGTCGCTGACATGCTTGAAACAGAAGGTCGCCGCGCTCCAGATGGACGACGCCATCGCCGGTACGGTCGGCCAGCTCGAGGCGTCCGTCACCGAGAAGCAAGGGCTTGACGGCAGGGCACAGCGCGCCATCTGGGGCTACGCACGCCTCGACCTACTCAAGAACCGCGACGACATCACCTTCGGCAAGTGGAATTTCCGTCCCGTCGACAAGTCAGAGGTCTCCAAGCTGGTCCAGTCGTTCCTCATGTGGGGGCTGGACCGCTTTTCCCTCTCCCGCGCAATACCTGTCGTAGTCTCACAGAGCGACGTCAAGGCCTCCACCTACGACATCGAGCTTGGACCCGCCGTCTCCCTGCCGGTCCTCGAGCTCGCCGACTCTGCGAAGGGCAAGGGCGTCTTCGTCGCCGCAGGCGGCCAGCATCGTCTGGGAGCGTTGCAGGAGTGGTACGCCGTGCAGCTCAGGCAGTACGAGGAGCTCGTTCGGGAGCGCAAACGCTTGGAGATCATCTCGACGACCGAGCAGGCAGACCCGGCCGAGATCGTCCACGACGACGCCGTCAACAAGCCCAAACGCGAGAGGCTCGAGGCCACTCTGGCGTTCGGTGGACAGTGGTTGGCCGTTCTATATGATCCAGGTCAGTCCTCCTCTTTCGCACATTTCCCGTGCGTGGTCGAATGTGCGTTCTCGTTCGCTCACCATCCTTTCGAAAAAAAAAGTGATGGTCGACCAGCGTCTCGGTCTCCACCTCGCCCAGAACGAGAACCACCACGTTTACAAGGAGACTCCGGAGGAGGGTCTCATGGCGACATTTCGTGCTCACGTCGCCGCCGGTGGTACTCATAGATCCATCGAACGACTCCCCCTCGTCACCGGCATCCTGACTAGGTGGCACGAGCTCCTCGTGCAAGACTACGTCTGGCGATTCCTCGAGTGCATGGAGTGTCTCGGTCTGCATCTTTTTGACGGTAAGGGCGATATGAAGTTCGCTCGCTTTCATGACATCATGCTCGGTCCTTCGGGTGGGGTGGGTCGTTCTCTCTCTCTCTCTGTGTGTGTGTGTGTGTGCTTGCGCTCATCTCGAATTCTAGATCATGTCCTTTATGGCTGGCGACATGCACCGCATCGCCTGTCAGTGTTTCAATTCCGTCCCCCTCAAGGAATCTCTCGTCGACGAGCTCATCGAAGAGGCCAGGGAGAGCGACTCAAAAGGGGACCGCAGGCGCGCCTGCACGAGCCTTCGAAAACTCTGGAACGACCTCGTCAAGTCCGACACTAAGCTTCCCGTCGCCCTCCTCTTCCCCGTCCTCGAACGCATCGACGAGGCCTTCGTTCGACACCTCGGCGCTGCCACCTCCGTGCACCATCTGTTTTGCAACGCCAACTCTGCCCGCTGGCGCCTCGCCCTCGACGAATACCTCAGCACCGTCGTCGAGGAGATCCCCGCCGTCATCCAGGAACTCGAGGACGGCGCCATCGTCGCCAACAGGCTCTCTCACGACGAGCAGGTCGCCCTCAGGTCCTGCGTCGCCAAGGTCAAGCTTCTGCGTTTCGTTCGCAGCGACCTCGACCCCAAACGCCAACACCCGGCGGTCCCCTTCATGTCCCGCGCGGTCTTCTCCCACATGGTCCGCCTCCTCGATCCTGTCAAGAATGCCCTCAAGGAGGTCAGTCCGTCCCCCCTTCGTATCGTTTCGCCCTCCTCTTTGTGCACATTTCCTCTCGACGAGGAAATGTGCCACAGTTTGATTCGGTCTGCCTTCCCTTCCCTCGTCCTACTTTACTGACGCCCTTGCACTGAAAAAAAAAAGGTTGCGTCCTGGTGGGAGCCGCTCGTTTATATGGCCGAAGCACACGGCAAGTTCTGGACCCCCGGCTCTCCCACCGCCGCGCAAGTTCGTGCCGTTTATGCCCACCCCGACATAAAGGAACATCAACGCAAGCATGCCGCCCGTGCGGTGCGTACACCCCCGTCCTCGCCGTTCTGTGTCGTGCTCACGCTCCGCTCTCAGGTCGTTTATCTCACCTGGTCTCATTACCCGTCCTTCCTCGATCTCGAGGTTCAGCTCAGCGCCATCAACGTTCCATCTCGTCCCACCGCACAGAAGGCCCTCCTCGCCCTCTTTGGCGTGGACAACGCCGGCAAGAAGCTCAGGGCCACCAAGGACGCTTTCGACGCCCTCGTGATCCCGAAGCCCGCTGTCGACGTCCCCGTCCCTCCCATCAAGACCGTGCGTGCCAGTGCTCAGAAGCGCAAACCGGTCGACGGCATTTCCAAGGGCGACGACGACGATGGTGGCGAGGTTGGCGATTACAACGGCGACGGGGACAAGGAGGACGTTGGCGATGCCGGCGGCGATGGCAGCGACGCTGCCGACAACGACAACGACAACGACAACGACAACGGTCATCGTGCGGGTCAAGATCCTCTCACCCCTGCCCAGCGTGCCGAGCGTCGCGAGGACAGAAAGCTCGCCCGTGAGTCCTACCTCCGCAACCTCTACACAGAGTGGGAGGACCTCGTCAAGGTTCTCGTCGACAGCAGGAGGCCTGCCTTCTCCTCCTCCGCCGACTTCGCTCGCTCTTCCCCCTCCTTCCACGCCCCGTGGAAACGCGTCTCTCAGATCTCCGCCGACATTCCCTCAGTCTCTCGCCTTCGCGCTCGCGGTCTCGGTCTCGTTCCCTTCGCCACCTGGGAGTGGCTCGACTTCCCCACCGCTTTCTCTTTCAAACGCCAGATGTGGACCTACGCGGCCATCCTCATCTTCGAATCCGCCGCCGTCGTGTCTTACAGGTACGAGCTTATCCTCTGTCGTCCTGACGCTGGCGCTGCGGTGTTGCGTCGTTGTGCCCAGGAGGCCCTCACTTCCTTCCTCGTCGACAAGGATCTCGATCAGACCATGTCCCTCACCCTTACTCGCCAGCTCACACTCGAGGAAGCTTTCGGTCCCGCTTCTGCCACTCCCGTTCCCACTCCCGCTCAGCTCGCCTCCACCTCCACCGTTCCCACCACTGCCACAGCCAGTCAGACCGCTACCGCTCGCTCCCCTCGCAACCCCTCCACGTCCCTCGTTTGCGAGGGTGACCTTCCCCCACCCGGCTGTATCTCTTGGCCGGACGGTCTCTATTGTACTACCGACCCGGACGACGTTCGTGCCCACATCCTCGACGACCAGCTTGTCGCGCTCAGACGCGAGCGTCTCCTCGGCGGTCAGGAACGCGACGCCCAGCGTGCCGTCAATGCCATTCAAGGAATCAAGATCGCTTGGCGCGACCCTAGCACCGTCTTCGTCAAGGGGAAGGTAAAGCCCCCCCTCGACGACGCCGTCCTCGAAGCTCTCGACGCCCTCGTTGACGTGCGTCTTCCTTTTCCTTTTCCTTTTCCTTTTCCTTTTCCTCTTTCTCTTTCTCTTTCTCTTTCTATATCATGTATATGTTTATATATTTCCATGTCTTTCTGTAATATTTCTATAGTTCTTTTTCTGCTCATTCTGCCCCTTCACTGTGCTCGATTTGTTATTTATTTTGTTTTGCTTGGTTTCGTTTGGTTTCATCTCTCGTCGTTCCCGAATTTCGCTGACTCCCTTTCCCGTTTCAACAGGCCCTGAACGCCAACGCTTATCGTCAGCGTCTCGGTTCGCGCAGGTCGGACCTCGACCTCTCCCCCGCCCTGCTCCCAGAAGAGAAGCTGCGCGTCCTCCTTAGACGCGACGACCTCGACGACGACGACCACTTCGTCCCCAGCGCTAATCCGTCTCCCAAGAGCCCCTTCCAGCTCGAGACCAGGTCTGACGCCGAACGCCGTCTCAGACGCTTGGTCGAGAGTTATGTCGCTGCACAGGAGGCACGTCGCCAGGTCCAGACACGGTCACAGGGCGGTGGCTCGCGCTCTCTCGACGATGACCACGCTGCCCGCCCGGTCCCCGTCCCTGCTACTGGCGACTGCCATGCCACCGTGATCGAGGGCGACGGCCTCGTCAAGAAGGGTGCCAAAGGCGTCACGCCAGACAACGACGCCCCTGGCAGTGTCCGTGGCGATGCCGTCGACGAGGACAGCAGTGAGAGTGGCAGTGACGACGAAGCCTCTGGTGGCGACGACGACGACAACGACGACGACAGTGACAGCGACGACAACAACAACAACAACAACAACAACAACAACAACAACAGTGACAACAGTGACAACGGCGACGGAGCCTCTGGTGATGCGAAGCACGGCGATGCCAGCTTCACCGTTGGCGCTGGTGCCAGTGCACGCCCTTCTGTTTGCAACGACGACGCTCGCCTGTCAGAGTACGCCATCCCCCCGCCCAGCGGGCGAAAGTCAGACACCGACAACCTCGCTCGTGACGAACGTCCTCGAAAGTCGCCAGTTCCTTCTTCCGATACCCAGCGTGTTGCGTCCCTCTGGGAGCAAGACCCCACACTCTTCGACGACCTCGAAATGACCTCGGACGGGCAATTTCTCTCCGACCCCGTGGCTCCCAGCGATCACGCCCCCCCTCGTGAGTTCCCGGTTATCCAATCCATCCCCATCCCTGCCGTGTCGCACGTTGCGTGCGACCGTGCAAATGTGCCACGCGGGCCTTTCTCCCCCTCGTACCTTCTTCACTTTCTCTCACTCACTTATTTCTTCTCTCTCTGTTTTCCTTTCTCGCTGCAGGCAATTTCGTCGACACGCTTCCTCGCGTTTCCGAGGCATACGAACACAACTCGTCCGACGTCGAAATGCAAGACGTGGCACAGGATCTCGTCCCTCGGACTGCCCCGCTTGCTACCATTGATCCACGGCAGCTGCTTCTCTCGTCGTCGTCGTCTGCCGCTGTCTCTGTGTCTGCCTCCACGAAGCCCGCGAAACGGACTCGTGCCCAGTCCACCTCGTCAGTCTCCTCTCCCGACGAGTCCACCATTACTGCCGTCGCTCGTCGCGCCACAACCACGAGTGAGTGTGTTTCTCGCGTCCGTCACACCCCATCACCCCTTCCTTCCCATTCGCCGTTCTCGTTTGTTCGCTCACTCCCTCGTGTTTTCAGGACCTCCTGGTAAGCGTGCCAGGTCAGTAATACCCATGGTCGTCGCTGTACCTGCCTCTCATATGCCCACTCGCGTATCTGCGCGATCTGTGTCCACCGCCTCAAAACGAGGGGCATCCGAACACTCTCGCTACCAAGCATAAATGGAGGGGGGGGTTTTTTTTTTTTTCCTTTTTCTCGTCTTTCTAGTGTGTTGCTTTTTTGCCACGAACTTAATGCTTTTTGTCGTATGTACATGATTGATGCCTATTGCTCTTGCCCATGAAGCTTATGTCTCACCCAGATGCTTTCATGTGAGGTGTGTGTGGACATGTGTGTGGTCCAACAACATGGCGCTCTGAGCATGCATGCTGGTCATTACATGTTTTAACTTTGTGGTTATATGGGTTAGAGTACTTGCCTGCAATGCATCACAGGCCTGGGTTACGTATTGGAGATGTAAACAACCCAGTAGTCATTACAGCTGTTTGTGAAACTGTGTGGAAAACACAATCGACAATTCAGCGTGGCAATGCAGGACCCCGAGCTCGGGTTGAGCATTGGAAACATCACACATCACACCACTTCGCTCACCATGCCACCAATCATTGCCACGGATGCACGACGCCACAACAACGGTTGGACTTCAAGCTTCAAGTTGTATTGGGGGAAATTCAATTGGATGAATATCACTGTACTATGTAGTGGGAAAACTGTGTACCATTTGATTTCTGAGACATCTTGAGAGTTAGTCATATGTACCTGTCTCTGAAATTTCACCAACTGATTGCATTGGATGTTCATCAAGTTGTTGAATGTCCATTATGGAGTGAAATCATCCTTTTCATGCAAGTAGACAGTATGGATGTTTTCCCACTACATAGTACAGTGGTATTGGACAAGCTAATGGGATGGGATTGGAGCAATGTCGTGTGACAGCACACCCTTGAATTCATGCATACAACAGGAAGAAATCTATTTCTCTGTTTTGAATGTAAGAGTGAGGTCTGCAATTAAAAGTATAGCACATACCATTCATCCAATTGAATTCCCCCCAATACAACTTGAAGCTTGAAGTCCAACCGTTGTTGTGGCGTCGTGCATGGGTGGCAATCATTGATGGCATGGTGAGTGAAGTAGTATGATGTGTGATGTTTCCAATGCACAGCCTGAGCTTGGGGTCCTGCATTGCCACACTGAATTGTTGACTGTGTTTCCCACACAGTGTCACAAACAGCTGTAAGATAAAGAAATCCAACCATTTAAATTCAGGGGAGCAAAACTTCTTGAACTATGTGATGTTCTACTTCTACACAAATTCCTCTCATGTACTACTAGTAGTAAGTAGTCTTGAAGTTATTTGTTATGCTAGACTGAGTTGACACAGTGCTTGTCCAAGATCAATGCCAAGAATTGACAAATTGACAAATTGACAAATTGACATGTCACGATAGTAACCTAATCCATTGGCTGGATGTCCACCAATGGAATGTGTAGTAGAGGTTGTGATGCATGACAGAGAAGAAAACCATAGTAACATGGACAGGATGACTACTAACATCATGATCTGAACTACAGAAGAGAAATAATTAAAAGAATTGTATGACCTGTTGATGCATAGATGTGTGATGCAAGGATTGAAGACATGCTATAGTATGCAGAGGATGTGTTAAGATAAGTGTATGCCATGTGGTAAGCTACTTTGACAAGAAGGATAGGAACCATTTGAGAATGTGTTGAGTGCACCACATGAAGGAATGATAGATATAGACTGTAGGCTGGTTGATAAGATTTTGTGATATTGGATGAGGGTGCAGGATTGTTGATGATGAGACAACTGTTAGAGCTGCAGACAGTGCATGGAAGGAGGAGGATGTTAAGAAATATGTAAAGATGAATAATAGGATAAGATGTATGTTTTGGAGTAATGGAATGTAGAAGTGTAAGATAGGTAGGAAAAGTAAAGGAAGGATGGCAAGTATTAAACCGGTTTTTTGTAATTGGGTTGGGGGTATGGGCTGGTTGAGGGCACTTTTTAGGCAAGAGGTTCCCACGATTTTTGATTGTTCCCACGATTGTGGCGCCACAGAAAGTGTAAGTAGTGGAA